>BQNB010100904.1:0-14059 GCA_026074375.1 Tanacetum coccineum | reverse complement strand
TGACATTCAATGAAGAATGTTTCTACAAAGATATGTTTTTTTGCTTAAACTGAATGATGCAATTTTTTGATTTCTTATTTTATTCAGAGGAGTTATGCATTTGAGAAACTGATATTGCCCATAGAAAGAGGAATTTTTTGATTTCTTATTTTATTCAGAGGAGTTATGCATTTGAGAAACTGATATTGCCCATAGAAAGAGGTTTGAACTCAAAATCGGCTATCCATGTTTCTTTACGTTCCATTGGTTAGTTCCACTCCCTTTAACTTTCGGAATATATGTTATTTGGTTAATTTTGATCTAAATTTAGTATATTACTATTTGCAGGCGGCACGTGTAAATTTCTTTAGAGGGTTCAAATTCTCGCTAGCTTTCCCAATGACTGGAGCTGCAATCGCGACCATTAGATAGTCGAGTGAGGTCCCAAATATAGGAATTTGACAGGGTTACTCATAACAACAATTATTCATGCCTTTGTGTTACGCAACCTTTTCCTAAACGATATAGGGATAACGGTTTTATCGGAACACTTGTGGTTCGGCCAAAGATATTGAACATAATTCTAAGTCCACAAAATATGGGGAAAAGAAAATCGAGGTTCTAGTGATATCTCCAGGCTTAGGCGTTAGACCATTTTCAGTGCGAGTACTGTGATTGATAACTACTCCGCGACAATGAAGGTTGAGTGATCATACAAAGGAGAAACTTAGTTACTTAGGAAAGTTCCAATGAACTTGAATGTATATATTAAGGCTCCACGTCATCATAATGTAGCAATGTTATTGTTTTGCTGATTTTTATTTGTTCAACGCTAAATTTCACCATTTTTCGTTTACCTCAAGAGACTCCAAAGTCATATGTTTATTGACGTATATGATTCTGCAGAGCATTGATATCTGGTAGATGATTATACTAGCATAATCTTTGTGCATTCTTAGGGATGGTAATTCTTGAAGTTCAGATTCACGGGTAAAAGCAACCAACTCAAAAACGACCTATTTTAGTAATCAGCTGTGTCAACCAGTTAACAAGAATAATACAAATGCATCTGTATTTTTCATGTCTTTTTGTTATTGTTCAGGAATTTGACCATCATGGAGAACAACCAGGAGACTGGTGTTTCGGACGACCAAAATGTCAACCTCGCCACCTAGCTCAAAAAAGGTTGCATTCAAGGATGAAGTGGAAGTAGCCACCTATGACAAAATGGCTAAACGTGGAACCAAGCCTAGCACCTATGACGCTAACCTTAATCCTCCAGCTGAACCCCGTGTCCTCCCTGTGTCAACGCCAAAGTCTGGTAAACCTAAGGCAATTGGATATAAGTCTTTCAAGACACTCGTAAGTCGACCAGAAATAAAATTTGCAATGTTTTTTGCTTCGTGGGTTGTATTATTACTCTTCTTAGCCATTGGGGTCCCACCATCAACTACCTCCTTTTTGTGGTACGTGTTAATGGCGTCGATATTATTTTCAGAGCTCAAGCTTTACGGGCAATGGATGTCGGGTGGGAAGAGACGTCTGTCGGTGGCGAATCTGTCTAATGATTTATCCGCGGTTGGAAATTTTGTTGGAGTGTACTTGCGGGCGACAATGTTTCCTTTCTGTTTGTTGCTGGTCCAAGTGTCGAGTCGATGGCATGGGCGAAACTGAGCGGGTCATTTGATTTTGGCTCACTGGTTAGCTCATGAAAATGCATTCTTCATAAGAGGTACATTGGGCGGAGTGGGTAACGGGTCAAAATGGGTAACTTTTGTCTGCGTTGGGTTAGTTTGCCCCAAAACCCCTTCTATCCATCTTTTTATAGAAAAATCATATAACTTAAGTGCTGAACACGATTACACATGATATTATGTTTTGACGGAAACCCTAATATACTTATCCGTGTTTACTTATTGCTTTTCACATGCTTTTCGTATACATTTCTTTAGAGGATTCAAATTTTCATTGACATGATGGGCTTACACATTCCCAATCACAGACAATCAAATATGCAGATGAGGTGTCGACAATAGCAAGCAGAATACTAGTCACTATTCTACATGCGGTATTATGTATTAGGGTCTCTTCCCCAATGATTACAGCATCGTTATTAATACAAGGAAAGCGAAAACAGAATGTAAATGTCATAATCCAGGCGGTTCAAACAGTGATACAAACTCTAACATGAAAGATGACAAGGTTTCGGAGACAACTCAAGATTCATGTGCATTCCCTCGAGAGAAATAAGTCTTTTAGGCTGTACATAATCGTTAGCTGAAGCTTGATACTAATCAGACAAAGGAGGAACCTGGTAGATAGTTCAAATGATCTTGGATGTAGGATTTTGAGGCTTGCAAGCGACAATGTTGTTGTTTTGTATTTGTTATCGAGAATTAATACCATGTAAAAATGGTGATTTCGGCAGGATTCAAATGTCACTTCATTCCAAACCTATTCTTTGGGTATCTTTAGTAGCAATGTGTCACAAGCTTGTGTGCGGCATTGATAAGCATATGTACTGAATCATACACAAATAGAGTTACGTTCAGGTCTTACAGTAGATGATCGAGTGAGCATGATAACTTGTACGAACATATCATACATCTAGTTTATTCAGTTTCGTGAACCTGGCGCTAAAAAACTAAAGAACACAGTCAGGTAAGGTGATGTGATCTGAAACTTAAAATGACCAAAACCGATAATGTTGCAGCTAAGCTTGTCCCTTGGTTGTTTGTTGCTATCACACTTTGTCATTGTCGATTTCAATTATGTGCTCCCTTAAATGGTCTATCCAGACTTAATATAGAACTTGGTAAATCTAACTTATACTCCGCCTATATGCGACTTAGGATCCACCATTTACGGTTCTTAGTTTCTTACCTAGAATTCAAAATCTGTGTTCATGTTAGATTTTATAGTTCCCTAGAAAGTTTTAATTTGTGTTACGATGATTTAATGTTATTCTATGCTTTTGATCTTATTTTATACCGAAGAGGATAATGTGATTTTAACAACAAATCAACCTCCTTGTATAAAAAGTAGGGTGCTACTATTGGTACCCCTGGCCCACCGAATAGTACCAAAAATGTACAAAAGATTCCTTTTGTACCCCCTTTTACAGTAAAACGTAGTTTTATATCAGGTTATGTTCTGTATTTTTTGACAGTTTCATACTTTTGACTCGTTAAACTTTATAATTTTTATTCCGCACTTTCAGTTTCACAGTTTTATAATATAAGCAAAATTATAAAGATTAAAAATAAAAAAAGACTAAAAAAATGGGGAAAAACAAGGGGGGTACAAATGGTGTTCCGGGGAGGTACGTATAACACAAGCCTAAAAAGTATCTATTAATTTTTATTTTCATTTTTAACTTTTCATGTTAGAAAAGTGACTTAAACTCTAAGAGACGTTTGGTAAATTTGGTTTTGGAATAGATATTAGTTTTTGATATGTTTCCTGATTTAAGATTTGGTAGTTTTTGATCATTGGTTGCCTATAAATAGAAGCCAGTGTCATTAGTTTTTTTGTACCTTTTGAATATTTGTTTCGTACCTTTTGAAATTAGGGTTTGGTACCTTTGAATTTGATTTGGTATTTTTTTTTTTTTTGAACGGCAACTTTTATTAGAAAACACTAGCAAGGAGCTAGAATTACAAAGAAATCAAATGAGGGTGTTGAAGCCAACTAACCCAACTAAAAGAACTACTACATCTAGATTGACACCATGTAAAAGAACGAGTGACAATGTCGTCAAAAATAACATCTTTTCGAGGAAGTTGATCCGAAAACAAAAGGTGGTTCCTATAGTTCCATATACACCACCAAGACACATAAAACACACCTTCCAACATGCCTTTAAGCTTAGAGCTCAAGCGAATAGTTTTGAACCAATTAAGCCATTCCGAATAGGAAGAAAGGGGAAACCAAGTCAAATCCCACCAACGACAAATGAGACGAAACACATCAGCAGCCAAGGAACATTTGAAGAGCAAGTGTGAGATATCTTCGGAAGAGCTAGAACAAATCGGACATAATAAAGAAGATACCGAGACATTCCTTTGAATTAAATTCAAACGCGTAGGAAGACGATCTAACCAAACCCTCCAAGCAAACACATTTATTTTGATTGGAACGTACTTAACCCAGCGAGTAGCAATGTCATCCCTAGGAAGAAAGAATTCATCCAATAACCTTCGAATATCCTTAACATGAAAGTCACCGTCACTACTTAGATCCCACACCCATCTATCAACAGAAGAAGAAAGAATTACCGGATCAATAAGGAGCCTAAGTTGAGCAAGTTGATGTTCTTCGACCCCTCCTCTAGCATTACGACGAAAAGAATCCGAAAACGAACCATTGAGCTTCTCGGCCACAGAACTCTCTTTGGCAGTCTCTAAAGCATAAACTCGCGGGAAAATATGGCAAAGCTGATTATCTCCTATCCATTTATCCTTCCAGAATCTCGTACGATAACCATTCCCCACACGAATACGACAATGCGAGAGTAAGTCTATACCTTGGGAATTAAGAGAAAAAACTTCCCGAACAATGCTCTTCCACAACGAGGTGTGAAAAGCATCTACAGACGATAGATTAGAACCATGAATAAAGCTTCCGCTTCGTTTGTTCGACTTTGTTTGTTCGTTTTGTGCTTTTGATTACACAACAAGTGGTATCAGGAGTTAGGTTGAAGATGAAAAAGAAAAGAAAAAAAAGAGTTGACTTTGGTTTATGTTGGATTCAAGGATCGTTGATTTGAGTTTGTTTTTTTTATCGGTTTGAATTTGGTTTTTTGTTAGTTCGATGATCCTTGTGATTAATTGAGTTTGATTGGGTGAGAAATTAGTGATTCGGTGGCAATTGGATTTGTATTGGGTAATATGGGCTCTTTGGAAATTTTGGCAGTAGGAATAGAAAGCTAGTATGTTCGTATAGTTTTTTGGTTATTGGTATCTTGTTTGAAAATTAGAATTGGACTTTAATTCTTATTAAAATAAGTAGGTCGTTAGAATTATTATTCGTATCATATTTGAGTCGTTTGAATTATTAGAACCCGTTCGTCAAGTTATTTTTTTTACTTGAATTTGTTTGATACGGATAATAAGTTTGAAGTTTGACCGTAATACTTATCAAATAAGTGGGTCATTAGATTTTGAATCTGGTATTTGGGTATTTTGGTTGTAATTCTTATTATATAAGTGGACCATTAGAATTTGAATTTGGTATTTGGAGTTTGAAGATCGATTTGGTGTTTGAAGACTTGATTATTATCATGTCGTTTGAAGTTTGTACGATTGTCGGAAATTTGTTAATATGGGAATTTGGGATCTTCGTTTGTCGGGCTTTTGAAGTTGATTAACCGAATTTGTTTGTCTTTGTTGAATATCGTTCGAGCCAATACGTTTTGTTTGGTTGACCGAGTTTGGTTTGTCGGTTAACATTTGATTGTTCGTTTTGAAGTCATCGGCGTTTATTTTGGATCGTTTTTGTTTCGGATTGGTTTTGGGATTCGATCATTCGTTTTGAATTTAGCTGGTATCTAGCATTTGGAAATTGGAATCTTGAATTTGATTTAAAGACGGTGGAGGAGTTTAAGTCATGGCGGAGATTGTTAGAAAAGTGACTCAAACTCTAAGGAGCGTTTGGTAAATTTGGTTTTGGAATAGATATTAGTTTTGATATGTTTCCTGATTTAAGATTTGGTAGTTTTTTGTCATTGGTTACCTATAAATAGAGGTCATGTCATTAGTTTTCTTTGTACCTTTTGAATATTTGTTTCGTACCTTTTGAAATTAGGGTTTGGTACCTTTGAATTTGATTTTATAATTTGGTTTGGTTTTTGAATAAAGCTTCCGCTTTGTTGTTTGACTTTATTTGTTCGTTTTACGCTTTTGATTACCAACAAACTTAATTATAAGTTTGTAACTTAATAATGTATGTCTAGGTATACGCATGACACAGAACAAAAATGTGCTATAAACTCTCATTCGGGTTCAAGTCGAATTACATAAGGATAAAAGACTAAAGTCGTGATTTTATTAATAATTGAATACCAGCACAATAAAACCAAGCTCTATATTTATAAGAAAATTAAACTTGGGTAAAAAGACGACCCTGGTTGAACTGTTCTTATGATCGGAAAGAATTGATATCTAATAACTAATAGAGGAATGCTACACCCATACTTTTTTTACATAAAAAAATCCACACCCACATGTGTAAGTTAATTATTGAGAGTGAAAATAAGAAAGAGGAAATTTAATACAATTCTATTGATCCACGTCACTTGCCACATGTGGGTGTTGATTTTTTTATGTAAAAAAGGTGTGAGTGTAGCATATTAAACCTATCCAAAGGGATAACATTTATGAAGTGCACACTTAACCTAACAAAATTCTCTAAATATCCCTGAAACTACTTGTACCAAACAACCCCTAAGAAAGGTGATGATCCATGCATGTCTTTAATTTTACTAAGCAAAATCACTTCATACATATCTTTAACTACATGGTTTCATATACTTACAATATCATAAACTTCCATTTTATTCTTAGTACACGGTTTCTTTAGTATAAATCATTCGTTTACTATACCTTCATGACCATTGATTTAACATTACGTACTACTATATGCTCTAAAAATATATCTTATTTTATTTTTTCAAACGGCAATTTTTTTCACACACAATATATCTTACTAGGGGTGAGCAACGGTCCAAAACCGGACCGGACCGGCTAGGACCGGACCGGACCGAGACCGAAACCCTCTAAAAAGCCGGACCGTAGACCGGACCGAAATGGTACGGTCCGGTCCGGGTCGGTCCGGTCCGGTTCGGTCCTCGGTCCGGTCCGGTTCTATAAGGCTTAATCTCGGGTTTTTGGCCGGACCGGACCGGACCGGACCGGACCGAAGACCGAATTGGTCCAAAACCCCGGACCGTGGACCGGACCGCGGTCCGGTCGGTCCGGTCCGGTCGGTCCGGTTCGGTCCGGTTTTCCGGTCCGGTCCGGTCCACCGGTCTATTTGCTCAGCCCTATATCTTACAAATGCCTTCAACGAGACTTGAACCCACAACCATTAGGTTGATGGAAAACTCACATACCACTAGACCAAAGACCTTGGGTAAAATATCAGTATATCTATATGTTGCAATATCTTCGACGTACTCGTTTGTTTCGTCAATCGTACACAAATCCTGAACTATAATTTAATGTCGCGACGAAGGTTGACTGTTCAATCATAACTCTAGTTAGGGATGACCAACATGCCCGAAACATCCCAATTGCCAATGTGGATATAATACCAACAATTAGGATTACGGCTCGCGCATTGCGGCAAGCTTATTTGTCATTAATGTAGTCGTCGGTATATTTTTTATCAAAGAAGTTGCCCAGTATATGTTAAGTATCTGTCAAAGATTTTTTTTTATAAAATAGTCGTAAATATAAAAAAGCATAAGGTTATTTATAATTCAAACTTTAATAGAATTGCACGTTTTTACCTATGTTATTCATATGCATGCATGCCTCAACAACTCGAGAACAATATGACATGCATATGTTCACAAAGGTACTAGTTTCATAGTGTGATAAATTTAAACATATAGATAATATGGTAAACCACTACCAAGGCAGCCTAGTGCCCTAGTGGCGAGGTACCCTGTTGTTCTCACAAGTGGCTTAGCAGGGGTGTAAACCGGCCGAGCCGAGCCCGAGCTAAACAAGGCTCGCACTCGGCTCGTTTAACATTGGAGAAGCTTGAGCTCAAGCTTATCTTTTTTTCGAGCCTAACACATAAGATTTCTAAAATACCAAATAGCGTACACATGTCAAATAGAAAAAAAAACTTAATCCCAATACATAAACTTTCTGAAATGGGTAAAAGCCATAGAATACCAACGTACTTTCTGAAATTTACCACAATGAACCATTCACTTTTTTATTACCGATGCCACCAACGTACTTTCAATTTTTTTTTCAACTTGAACCAAATGTTTGTACCGTTAGTTATTAGGTTGAACGTTAGTCCATTTAGCGTTTGCATCATTAGTCCTTTAACGTTTTCGTCCGTTTTTTTACTTTTTCGTCCGTTTTTTTACGTTTTCGTCTGTATTTTTACGTTTTCGTACGTTTTCGTACGATGTCGTCCGTTTTCGTACGCTTTCGTCTGTTTCGTACGATTTCGTCTGTATTTTACGTTTTTTTACGTTTTCATTCATTTTTTTACGTTTTCGTCCGTTTTTACGTTTTTTTACGTTTTCGTCCGTTTTTTACGTTTTCGCCTTTTTTTTACGTTTTCGTACCTTTTTTTACGTTTTCGTACGATTTCATACGTATTTTACGTTTTCGTTCGTAAAAAACGTAAAAAACAGACGAAGGCGTAAGAAATTCCAAAGCGTAAGAAATTGGACGAAAACGTAAAAAACGAGCGAAAACGTAAAAAAAGGGCGCACGCGTAAAAAAACGGACGAAAAAGTAAAAAATAGACGAAAACGTAAAAAATTAGACGAAATCGAAAAAAACGGACGAAAAAGTAAAATAACGTACGAAAACGCTAAAAGTAGACGAAACGTTCGAATCATATATGATTCACCATGACAGATAGCCTTATACGTGTAAACACAAATACACACAAAAATGTTAACCAGTTGCCGCCTACCACGTAATCACCCATCTATCCATCCACTTCACTAACCCTAATCTTCCCGCATCAGTCCACTTACTAGCACCACATTATCAACAAGCCAATACACAATCAACTAGTCCCTAATCTCTTATCAAATAGCCTCCAAAAGTCGAAAACACTTTAAATCTCATATCAAAACACATAAAAAAAGTCATTAAAAAGCAATACATATATGATTCTCAATTAACAAACTTAACACAGAATCATATATGATTGTCTAAAAAAATCATTCAAAAACACTACTCATTTCAACAAAAAACAATACTCATTCTCTAAAAACTGATCAAAACTATCAATAAGCATAAAAATAAGCATATTTAGCACCAAAAAACAAAAACATGAACAAGCATAAAAACTAAGCCTAATAAGCAAAATAAACATAAAAAGAAAGCATCAATCTAGAAAAATTACCATCACCGGCAACTGGTGACGGTTTCAAGGATGATTGGACCTCCGATTTAGCCACCTTTTTAGCCGCACGTTCAGCAACAATATCCATCAATCGTTTTAGGGGTAAAATCAGGGTTAGAAATGATTGTTTTAATGGTTAGAAAGATTGATTTGGGGGTGGGGGTTAGGGTTAGAGATTGGGTTATGGTTAAAACGATTGATTTTGGGGATAGAGAGAAAAAGTAAACTTAGTGAGAGAGATAGATTTGTAAAAATAAATGACCATCCTACCCCTTACCCCTTACAGATATAATTTATATTTTTAATAAATAAAAAGGGTATTAATCTACTATGTAGATTTAAAAGAGATGGAAGTTCATTGGGTCTTTGACATTTTATGGGTCTAAAAGGAACTTTTGGCATATACATGGTGTGACCAAACTTTGTGACACTAAAAAAAGTCGCCTGACCCAAAAAAGGCGTAATCGTTTCGATCTGCACCATGAATAAACCATTTTAACAAATTAGCCGATCCACCTATTTTGTCACATCTAATATATTTCATTTGAGAAATCCTAATTAGAAAGACCCAAAACAGCTAAAAAACAAACAGAGTACAATAATACTTTAAAAACTTTTTGTTTCATCATATAAACATCAAATAATACAAAGATCACAAAGAAAACAAGTATCTAACCTTGTGTAATCATTATGAAGGTAATCTAAACCACCGACAACACCGTTCTCAAGACAAAAAGAACAATATGTCAAAATACGGATGTCAAACTTTCGGTTGTATGGATCATAACCTGCGTGTTTATCTGACTCGGTTAGATCTGCACAACACTCTTAAACTACCCGTAATAACGAAACCCACAACAATAGAACTCATCAAAACTTACCCGAAAGCTTTCGTAAGATCTTTAGCATAACTTATGTTGTGATGGTATTTGTGTTGTTGTGTGGGGACTGATGAGAGAATATCGTATACGACTAAAGTAAATGAAGTTAGATAAGAGGATGGCGACTTATAATTATAGGGCAACAGGAATATGTATTAATAGTTGGTGTTTTTTGGGCTGAGGTATTATAGCAAGTGGGCTTGAGCTGAAAATTTCAAATACAAATTTTCTTAGGGCCGAATATAATTTAATAGTTTGGGCTTCAACTTAAGTCGTGTCCAGTTTTGGGTTCGTGTCAAAATTATAATTATAACAAGCAACATTACTCGCGCGTTGCTGCGGGCGTTAATTTTTCACGCGTTGTTGCGGGCTATTAATTTTTTTTTTTTGTTCTTATTGTATTTTGCGTGGGTTTATTTTTTTGGTCTTATAGCATCACGCATAGCTACAGTACTTTAAGATGAAGGGTATGTTTGGCAAAACTAGCTATAAGCTGTAAAACTGTAAGCTGTAAGCTGTAAACTGCAAAGCTGTTAACATGAGCTACAAGCTGTATCTTTTTTTAATAAAAGTGTTTGGTAAATTAGCTGTTGACTGTAGTTATAAGATGTAAATGACTTAAAAGGACATATTTAAATAAATTATAATATGATAGGAGCGTATATCAGTAATTTATCTAATTTAAAGTTTTAACAGCTCTTAATAATTTTAAAAGTTTCATGAATCAGCTTTTCATTTAAGAGCTACTTGTTTAAAATAAAAGCTTGAACTTGATGCATCCAAACAGAACTACTTATTATGAAAGAGATTATTTTTATAACAAAAAGCTTACAGCTTCTTAAAAAGCTTCAAAAAAGTTCTTGCCAAACAGGCCTAAAGAGTAAATGACATCTATAATGATATATAGTATAAAGCCCGATATGGGGGTTTTTTTTTTTTTTTCAATAAAGGGAAAAAAAATTTATTATTTTTTATTTGCCAGCCTATCAAATGTCTTAAATTGTTAAAATTGAGACTACTCTCCTAATTTTTCTTTTTTTAAAATTTATTTTAGGCCAAATAGGGGATTATAAAGTAAGGTTTCTTTTTTTTTTTTGGGGGGGGGGGGGGGGGGCCGATAAAGTACTTAAAATGAAGAGTAAATAACACTCAAATGATAAAATAGTATAATGCCCACTAGTTGGGTTCTTTTTTCAAATAAAGGGAAAAAAAATATTTATTTTACCAACCGAATAGAGATCCGTAGAATAATAAAAATTTAGACTACGTCTCCTAACTTTTTTTTTTTGCCCAAAGAGGGTGGATTACAAAGTAAAGTTTTTTTTTTTTTTTTTTGCCGATGAACAGTTGACTAAAGAGGGGAGAAGGGAATTAAAAAAAAATTTTGGGCCGATGAACAGTACCCGATGGGCTGGGCCCACTATTCACCGATGAACAGTAGCCCAAATACTGTTCATCGTGAACAGTTGTTTTATACACCTCTTTTGATATAATATATAATAATTATAATTATAAATATAGACAATCATCAGGAAATCCGTTTGCAAACGTTTTTTGCCTGCCCGACCCGGCGGGTGTCCATGACCCGTTTTTGAACCGGCCCATGCCTTAGCCTGCATCTGACATTCAACCAGCCCATGCCTTAGTTTTTATACACGACGACATTAACAAGAAACACACTAAATATCTCATACCCACAGATTTAATCACACCCACCACGCTTATCTCGATCTTTCCTCCAGCGGTCCAGTCATCTCACATATCTCATAACACTCCATCTTGCATCTTCCACTTCCCCCACACCCACCGTCTCCATTCATCCATCAACCAAACTCACAGACATAATTGCATGTAAGTTTTTTTTATTTTTGAGTATGGATTTTAATTGAATTAAGGTTATAATCGAAAATTATATATTTTGTCAAATGAGCATGAGATGTGGGAACCGGCCCATGCCTTAGTCTGCATCTGACATTCAACCATCCCATGCCTTAGTTTTCATACACGGCGACATTAACAAGAAACACAAACTTTTTTTTTAGAACGGCTTGTTAGTTGTTAGTGGTTCAGGTCCAGCAGTGGTATCCAATTGGCAGTATGTTGTACCCTAAACCCGCCTGTACTTAATCCTATTCCGCCTGAAGAGGTAAAAGTCCCGGGTGGGACTCGAACTTGAGACCTCCCCTAGCCAAACATCCCCTCCCCAAGCCCCTAAGGAATCTTGGTGGCCAACTGAGCTAGCCCAGTTGGTTAGAAACACATATTAAATATCTTATTCATCGTACCCACAGATTTAGTCACACCCACCACCTCTTATCTCGATCTTTCCTTCACCGGTCCAGCCATCTCACATATCTCATACCAGTTCATCTTGCATCTTCCACTTCCCCCACACCTACCATCTCCATTCATCCATCTACCAAACTCACAGACATAATTACATGTAAGTTTTTTTTTTTTTAATTTCGAGTATTGATTTTAATTAAATTAAGGTTATACTCGAAAATTAGATATTTTGTCAGATGAGCATGAGATGTGGGGTTTTTATATATACGTGATTAAGTCTTATATACGTGTCATATATGTGATTACGGAAGTTTCAACTTCATAGATACAATTGAGTTGTTACTATATAAACATTGATATTTCAGAAGGGTAAAAGCTAGAAAATACCAACGTACTTTTTGAAATTTACCACAATGAACCATTTACTCTTTTATTATCGATACCACCAACGTACTTTCAAATTTTTTTTCAACTTGAACCAAACGTTTTTGCCGTTAGTTATTATGTTGCAACGTTAGTCCATTTAGCGTTTGTATCGTTAGTCCTTTAACAATAATTTTCTTTATATGATTTTGAACGTATTATTACGTTTCCTAACGTTTTTGAACGTTTTTTTATGTATTCGAAGGCTTCTCTACTTTTTTGCGTTTTCGTACGTTTTTTTACGTATTCGTCCGTTTTTGTACATTTTTTTTACGTTTTCTTCCGTTTTTGTACCTTTTTTTACGTTTTCGTCCGTTTTTACAATTTCGTCTAGTTTTTTACGTTTTTGTTTGTTTTTTACTTTTTCGCCCGTTTTTTTACGTTTGCACCCGTTTTTTTACGTTTTCGCCCGTTTTTACGTTTTCGTCCGGTTTCTTACGCTTTCGTACGTTTTCGTTTGTTTTTTTACGATTTTGTCTGTTATTTACGCTTTCATACGTTTTTTACGTCATCGTCCGTTTTTTACGTTTTCATCTGGTTTTTTACGATTTCGTCTGGTTTTTACGTTTTTGACCATTTTTTACGTTTTTGCTCTTTTTTACGTTTTCGTCCGTTTTTTACGTTTTCATCTGTTTTTTACATTTCGTTCGTTTCACGTTTCGTTTTTTTACGAAAACATAAAAAAACGGACGAAAACGTAAAAAAGGGCCAAAAACATAAAAAAACGGACAAAAACCTAAAAAAATGTACAACACAGACGAAATCGTACAAAAACGGACGAAATCGTACGAAAACGTAAAAAACAGACGAAAGTAAAAAACGAACGAAAGCGTTAAAGGACTGACGATGCAAACGCGAAATGGACTAACGTTGCAACATAATAACTAACGGTACAAACGTTTGGTTCAAGTTGAAAAAAAATTGACAGTATGTTGGTGATATCGGTAATAAAAATGTAAATGGTTCATTGTGATAAATTTCCAAAAGTACGTTGGTATTCTATGGCTTTTACCCATACTAATATTTTGGTTCAAACAAATTTGTCGAGTCAGACAGTACAGTTATGTCCAACTAGTGAAAACTCGTAAACATAACCACAAGTTAAAGTAAACAAGCACACTTTCATTAAACCATACCAATAAGGCTCTGCAGAAAAACACAATGCGACACCCGCAATAATCTACAGACCCTCACCCGCAATAGTCTCCACCACCACGGCCACCACCGTGATTGTAATTCGAGTCTCTTCTGAAATCACGACCGCCGAACCGACCTCCGCCACGCGGTTCTTGCCTCCTCCATATGAAGCTCGGGCTAAGTAACGAGCAAGCCATGCAGGAACTTCTTGGTTAGCTTCTTGCATGAGATCTGATAAGGGTTTTGCC
>BQNB010100903.1:0-24598 GCA_026074375.1 Tanacetum coccineum | reverse complement strand
CAATGCAGGGAGCCTACAACCCACCTGGTTATGCTCAACTACAGTATGACCAATATTATCAGCAGTACCCACCTCCGCCACCACAGTATCAGCAGCAGCAGGATGATGATGAGTAGTGTCGAGACGACACGAGTTGGTATTGTGACCGCATGTTTTGGGTCACTTATGTTCTGAAAATAATTTCTCTTAAAACAATTATTATTATTATTATTATGGTGTGTAAAATGCCTCTGTTGGCATTAAAACAATATTATCATACTTTCTATTAATAATTAATTAGGATTATTATTATTATTTGTTTGCGCAATGTTTATATTTGCAACAGGAAAAAGAAAAAGAGAAGGCGCGAAGCGATAATGACGTGAACAAAGGATTCAGAATATCAATCACAATTGAAAAGTATTATTTCACTTTCCTATTTTATCTCTCTATAATATTTTCACATTGAGGACAATGCTCAGATTAAGTATGGGGGGAGATAAACTAGAAAAGTTAAAGTTTTAGTTAAAAAAAGTTAAAAGGAAATCTTTTAAAAAATAACATTTTATTGATCACATATAAGCAATCTGACTCTGGATTGATAACATTACTAGCATATTTATACCACCCAGAAAAAATTGTAAGGATTAGATCTTAAGAATTCAAGTATCTATCTTTGATACCTAAGATGATTTTTATCTTTAGCTTTCTCGAGTTAAGGAGTGAGCAATTGCAGATATCTCATCCGTACGGCTGTGTATATGTAGTTTTGTTGCCTTTTCTGGAGTATTAATATCGATTTAAAATTATATGAGTGTGCCGGTGATTCGTTGATTCTAGAACTTGTGCTTAAAATCTTTATAAGACCGCGGTAGGAACACGTTCGCGTATTATAAACATTTTACTGATTAAGAGGTGATAAAAATATATATATAAGTAAATAATAAGTTTGTTCAAAAAGATTTCTAATAAAATTATCTAAAATTTTATCCGTACGAATTGAAGAATGTGAATGTTGGTATTGCTGTTTAAATGAAGTGCGAAGGTTGCAAACCTCTAAGTTCATTTGAAGTTGTGTGCTTATCCTAAGTATAGGGGAAAGCAAGTTGATGACATCAAATAACGTCACTTTATTATATCATTTATCCCATCTATTTTGCCCACTTTTATTTAATTATTGTATTATTTGGTACTTAATTGCTTTAAAGTTGTTATGATTTTATTACAAACCTTTTTCAAAAAAATAAAATAATAAGTAGTACTAAATAAATTACCTCTTTTGATGTTTGTGTTTGGTGCTTACGCCATGTTGGTGAAATTTAGTTTTTTGTACACTCTATGGTAATTTGAATATTTTTTGCGCGTATGAGTGACTTACGTTTACTATCCATTTTACTAAATTGAGCAAGTGTGAAAAATAAACTTATCTATAAAAATTCGTGCGTTGCTTTATCGCGTTATCTATGATTGTGATCATTAATTTGTTTTATTAAAATGAAATACTTTTGCTTTGATTGCTTGAGGGCAAACAATAAGCTAAGTATGGAGGGATTTGATAACGCTCCAAATATACATAAAATATCCCTTAAAAATACATGAAATATATATGTTAACGCATGAAATATTGCAAAGTTTGGTTGTTTGTTGTGCAATAATCGTTTCAGGACAAAAAATGAAGAAAAGGACTAAACGTGCAAAGAAATTCCGTTAAATGCACTAATGGTCGTTATAAGAAGAATCTAGAAGAGAATCCAATGAAGAATTAATGAACGAGCAAAGTGCGACATACAATTCTTATTGTGCGACTTAACTCATAAAGGAATAAATGCAATTTAATGATACACCAACTGCGGCGCGACGCACTTCTCCTACAATTACTCAAAAATCATTATGATTGCCATTATTGATGCAACCTTTGGCTTGCCACTTTTCCTAACTGAAGCCTCAAGTTTGTGTATAAATAGAGCTCAAATATTAGTTTTTGGTAATATATATTTGTATATATTTTTGATGGGATGAATCAGGGTTATGGGCATCCAATTCAACACTTCTCAATCTCAAATCATTTCATCTTAGATCAAGAATAGTTAGGAAGAAGTTCTAGTGGAATTGTTGAAGAATCACCTTGTTCTTTATCACATTCCGGGTTATAATCGAAGGAAGATACTATTTGATCTCAGAAGCTGTGCTAAGGAGTTGTTACAATCGATATAGTTGAATTTACAAGTTGTTATAATATCCGTTCGAAGGAAGATTCTTGTAAGCAGTGCACTATTTGCTATTGAGTTTGATATACACATGTTTCCCTACTTTTATATTATGAATTCCGAATTGATCATGCTTGTTATGTGTTTTGAATTGATAAATATGGAGTAGTTTAACATGTTTGTTTGGGGATCATGAGGGTACTATAGATCTAACTTGGATAAACTAATGAATTTTGGAAATTATTAATATGAACTTGATGTTTTTACACTCGGATCTCTTAATCATCATTTGATCATCATACTAGTCTAGATATAGGTCGAAAGACTCCGATTATATGTTTGATTTCCAAGTTGTTTGTCTTTGACAACTAGATATTAGCCTTGTGAGGATTGGCTAATAAAATGATCATTAATCGAGGATAAAAAGGTTTAACGCTTAACTCAAGTCTTAGATTGAACATGGGTTAAGAAAGTTCATATTCTAATTTTCCAAACATGAATCGAACTTAAAGCGTTTTTGTAATCAAAAGTAAAGGCCGAAAGGATTTTTGATTATAATAAATAGACAATCATTTTAGTAAACTAACCATTTCTTTAATGGATTATACTTTAGTTCTTGAACCCATTATACATCCAGGTTTATTTATATTTTCTCATCCCCTAAGCAAACATCATTTTATATTTTCAATTTGAATCATTATCTTTAGATCGTGATAGTCTATTAGATAACCCTTTTCGTAATATAATCGACCCTTTCTAAGAATAACCAATCCGTGGAACGACCTGGTCTTACCCTAAACCTATACTATAAATGGGGGTTTATACTTTACCCGTGTGTTAGTTGGAAATCGGATAAAACTATAATTATAAATTTAAAGCTTTTATAACACATTAGAGCTTGTGGATTTACTTTCGGGTTGTAAACCACTAGGTTATAAATGGATCTTCAAGAAGAAGATGAAAGCCGATGGCACCATTGATAAGTACAAAGCAAGATTGGCAATCAAAAGATTTAGACAACAAGAAGGTCTATATTACTTTGATACTTATTATACGCGAATAACCTTAGTTAAGATGATACTTGCTATTGCAACATTAAGAAATTGGAAAGTTTATTCAAATGATTTGAAAATGACATTCATAATGGGATTTAGAAAAAGTACTATACATGAACCAACATGAGGGTTTCATGACTCCTTGACTAGAGAGCAAAATTTATAGGCTCGTTAAGTCATTATATGGCTTAAGGCAACTTACTCAAACATGACACGACCAAACTTTTTTAGACCATGAGCAAGAAAGAATGTGAGATTTAAAATTAATGGATGTATGTGTGATCGATAATATATATGTATTCTTGTGTTTATACATAGATGGTATAATTAATTATCACTAGAAGTGATAACAAGATAAACAAATCCACTAATGACATGTTGGATAGGGGTGAGCATGATGCGGATCGGTGCGGATTCTGGCAAAAACCACACCGCATCCGCAATTGCGGATTCTATAAAAGTATAAACTGCACCATGCGGATCCTGCGCTTTCGGTTTTGCGGTTTTCAAATGTGGATTTTTGGGTTTTAACCGCACCACACCACATATGGCCATTTTTTAATTTTGGGCTTGAACCCAATAAATTTTTTAGGCTTGAACCAAATAGTATTTTTAGGCTTAATGTAAATACACTATTATAATTATATTCATGTGAGATAAAACTGAAAATATAAACACTTAATTAGTAAAACGAAAAATATAAAACTGATAAAACTGTAAATACACCGCATCCGCATCACACCCCTAAATCTACTTAATACTTTTTAGCCCAAAGAAAGCCCGCATTTTTAAAAGCCACGTGTTTTAATTTTCTGAGAGAGTAATTAATATTAAAATTTTTGAAATATTTTTATAAGTTATTATTATTAGCAATTGCGTTGCGGTTTCGGTATAGCGTATCGGATTAAGGTAAAAAAACTGAAATCGCACCGCATATTCGTTTTTCTTATTTCAAAACCGATCCATCGATTTTGGTCATGTATGCGGTTTTTGCGGTTTGGTGTTGTTTGCGGGGATTTTTGC
This sequence comes from Tanacetum coccineum, assembly GCA_026074375.1. Taxonomy (NCBI): domain Eukaryota; kingdom Viridiplantae; phylum Streptophyta; class Magnoliopsida; order Asterales; family Asteraceae; genus Tanacetum; species Tanacetum coccineum. The sequence continues at coordinate 20,334 of BQNB010100903.1, read as the reverse complement.
TAACAACCCCCTATTTTGGTGTCCAGAATTTGACATGAACTTCATTATTGTTAGCCTTGTTGGATATGTTCTTAGGAATGTGAACTAATATGGATGTGTTTTAAGTCAAAACACATTATAAGGACAATATTCTTGAGAGGTTTCAATGTGAAGGATTTTGACCTAGCTAGAATTCAATGACATCTTTTTAATTCTAATAATATAGAGGTAAACCGTTTTTTGCTCCAGTTTTCATACTCAAAGAATATTGAGCATCTTATGTGTGTAATGACATATGTGTGACCTGAATTTATAACCAGGTCAAGTATACTAGTAATTCAAGTGATGATCATTTGAATAGTATTACACGAGTGCTATGATACTTATCAAAATGCATTATGGAAGATATCCGCGGCTATCAAATGAATAGAGGAATGCAAATTTGGATTCTACTTAAAAAATCTAATCCACTAAGCGGATGTACTTACGCTAATGGGAAGCTGGTCTTAGAAATCTTGAAATGTATTTTAAAAAAGCGTTTACAGCTAATATCTATGATGAAATATGAAATTATCATGAGATAAATTTATAGAATCTGAGGGATATTTACTTAAGGTCGGAAAAGACAAATCAAGATGGCGTAAACCTAACGTCCATGTTTAGAAAAGTTGATAGTCAATTGAATTTTTTCAGACAGAGCCTCAAATCACAATGTAAAACGTAAGTCGAACATCAACATAAGACATTGATTGGTGCGACAGACTACTCTCAAAATAAGAGTTTATCACACGCTTGACTTCCTACGAAAAGTCAATGGATAGCTCGCGGACCACGCTACGAAAGACTTAAGTAGAGAGTTAGTTAGTGAGTCGTCTAAAGGAATGTGACTAAAGCCCTTAAAGAAATGTGTTTCTATAAAGGAAAACCTAACCCATATGACTGGAGATCCCAAGATCTGGTTCATAGGACCACTAATCTATAAATTGGGAGAGAGTTACGTCAATGTGGGGGTGTTACTTAAAATTATAACATCCTAGTCCATTCCTATAACAAATGTGACTTGTTGAGAGGTTAAACATATGGCTTTAATGATTCAAGATGAAATTACTAAGCATAATGATTCAAGATGAAATTGCAGAAACATATGTTTTTAATGATTCACATGAAAACACCTAGCGTAGAGAAGTGTCCGCTTTGAAAGGGAAATGGTAGGGGCGCAATTCCTAAGAGCTCTTGCAGAACCAGGCTAATGTTCAGGACCATAATGAACATGACTATGAGGAATTGACAGTGTCAGGGAGAGTCTTGTGTGAGTATGTAATGTCGTCTACGTAAACAGAGGCTGATTTCAAGAACATCGCGTCTACTCAGATCTAGGAGACTAAGTGCTTCTCACACGGGAAGGTCAAAGGGTCACACCTACCCTATCCTATGCAAACTCAACTATTGGAATGTTCCTAAACATTTGTGTAGTCAAACGATCATCTATTCACATGGGAGATTGTTGGAAATTTTGGTTGGCAAAGTAATTTTTGACCAACTTTGGAAACAATTATTTATATGTATGCGTCATATATATAAGTAATAGTTTGTAAGTTGACCCCTCACTCTCCTCTCCGCCATCACCACCACCATCACTTCCGCTACTACAACAATCAAATCCACAATTAAAACCACTATCAGAGTATAACTATCTGAATCAAAACTGCCTAGAACTTTCGTCTTAAAATCAAAATCACATCGCATTTAGAAACTAATTTCGTCATTTAAGACCTAAATTCACAATTAAAATCAAATCTACAACAACTAATACCTAATTTCATCACTATTACACTACAATATCGCAAAATAAACAAAATTAAAATAAAAATATACCGAATTGAGTGACGATCTACAGTGAGCTTCGATTAAACCCTAACGAACTGAGTAACGATCTACAGTGAGCTTCGAATTGTATGTTACGGAATTGAGTGAGCGTGAGAGTAACGATTTTCATGAAAGTTTATGAAAGGGGATAGTGTGAGGGTGACGATTTGGGAAATTTTTTTATCAAAGGGGATAGTGTTCAAGTTGATGAAAGGGGAAAAAGTTTAGTTAATTGTTACATCGTGTTAAAAAGTTAATTTACCACTGTTATTTACACTTATCAAATACATTTTAAAAATATTTGGTTAAAAAGTTTGAAGAGTATATACAATTTGTAGGGGTGTAAAAAAACCGACTCAATTCGAACCCGAACTCGAACCCCGAATAAGCTTATTCGGGTCGGTTAATCGAGTCAAAAATCTTATTCGGATCAACTCGAGTTCTAAATAGGGTCTGGTATCGGGTTGAAATATTTGGCTAACTCGGGTTTGGGTCAACCCGATTGACCCGGATACAGATTTTTTTAATATAAATTTATAGATTTTCTATTTAAAAAAATAAATTTTTTTGTCATTTTACTCAAATTCGGGTTGATCCAACCCGAATTAACCCGAACTCGAGTTCAAATAGGGTTGGTTCAAGTTAGACTTTCCGTAGCACTTTTTTTTTTGATAAAAACTACTTATGTTCACACTTTCTAAAAAATAGTAAAATAAAATATTTCCACTCACACTATTTAGAATATTAGGTACAAAACGCGAGATCGAGTACCGGACTGAAATGTTCGGTCCATGTCTGGGTCGATTCAGGTCTGATCCGGTCAAACAAAGCATAATGATTGATTTTGCTTAAGACTGAATCAGACCAGACCAAAGACCAAATATTAGAGAAAGGACCAACTGAGGACCGAAATGAAATATGTTCGTTCTGTTCGGTCTGATGTGCTGTCTATTATGCTTATCTCTATTTACAAGTTAGACTTTTCCCTTACACTTTTTTTGAGAAAAACTACATTTTGTTAAAAAGTAAAAAGATTAATACTTACACGTTAAGTAACGAAGTGTGGGTAAAAGTAAGACAATTACTTACACTTTATAAAAGTGTAGTAAAAGTAAGACTATTTACGTTTACACTTTGATAAAAAGAAGTGGGTGGAAATAAGACATATACTTCCTATTTTAACAATGTGTGTGTACAATATGACTATTACTTACACTTTTTAAAAAGTGTGGGTAAAAATAAGACTATTACTAACATTTTATGTAAAATATGAGTAAAAATTAGACTTTTACTCACACTTTTTAAAAAGTGTGAGCAAAATTATACTATTACTTACACTAACATTTTATCAAAACATTGTAAGTCAACATGTAATTTTTATCTTATCCTTTTATTAAAAAGTTTTCAGATTTGCATACCATTTTCCCTCACATACAGAAGAAGGACACAATCTCCATCATCCATTTGAGTTGCATCTAATATGGAGGAATAATCTAAGATTAACTTATTTATATGGATAAGATTAAACCTAAAAAACATCCACCATCATTTCTTACCTTGTTGTTTTTTAATTAAAACACACTTACAAAACGAAAGAACACTTTCCATCCTATTTTAAAAATCACATACCGCAAAAACCGAACACGATAAGATTTATAAGATTACACATCGTACTAGCATTTAAGTTAAACTTAAATAGAGGGGCACTTTCATATACTTTTGACAAACTTATTTTTTGTTTTTTTTGTATTTTTTTATTTTTTCTCTGCAGTATTTTGTTTGATATATCACTTGTGATATTACACTAATGCTTAAGTTGGAACGCTTCACATGCTTTCGTAAAACGGTATAAATATTTGTGTGAACTCCAACTGATCATGTCGTTTTTGGCATTAAAAAGTACATATCCTTAGCCTTTCTAACCATCATTATCATACATAATTTTTGAACCTCCAATCAAAATAGTTATTGTAATAGAAGTTTGATGATATCGAAGAATTTTAATGTTTTTATCATCAAACCAGCTTGAAGTGTCCACATTAATATAAAAACATATTTGTAACGTTCGAACACTCAACAAGAATGTCATTGAAATGAGCATAAAGTATTTGTTGTAAAAACATTCTAATGATTGATCATGTTTGACATAAAAATAAACATCTTTACCAGTTCTAACCAATATCAAACTTAATTTGTAAAATTAAATAAAACACTATAAAAACTATGTTTTTAAAAACCCTTTTAATCCTAACTAACATATAATATCACACAAGTGATAAATAACATTGAATACATTGTTAAATTTTCAAAAATAATCACAATTAGTGTTACATTATATTGCTTATTCACATGTTGTTATTAATATATGTGAAATACCATAACTCATTCACATTTTATTACTTTATCAATTGAGATTGTTTATTATATATTTATTTATCATCGGTGATTACTACAATGTCAGAGGGGAATACTTGTTAAAGCTACAAGTGAATCTTAGATTATAAAAGTATTGGTATAGGTTTTAGTGGTTATAGTTTATGGTTTTTGGTATATAGTTTAGTTGGTTAGTGGTTTTAAGGTTAGGTAGAAGTTAAAGTTATGTTTATCTCACTTGTGATATTAACACTAGTGGTTAGAGGTTTAGGTTTTTGTATATGTAGTTCCGTCAAGGTTAGTGTTTTTTGGTATAGATTTTTCAAGTTTATGTAATAAACCTACTTGTGATATTATACTATGTGGTTTATTGATTTAAGATTTTGCATAGGATTTAGAGTTTTGGCATAGGGTTTGTAGTTTAGGGGTTAGGGTTTAGGTAAAAGATTAGTGTTAGGGAGAGGGTTGAGGTTTTTGGCACAAGGTGTTTAGTGGTTTAGAGGGGTTTAGGTTTTGTAGAAGGTTTATGGTTAGGGGTTTAGGTTTTGTATAGGGTTTAGTGGTTAGGTGTTTAGGGTTTAGGTGGTTAATGGTTTAGTTTTAGTAAAAAATTTAATGGTTAGGGTTAGGGTTTTTAGTATAGGTTTTATATTAATATACTATATAAATCACTTGTATATTATACATATGATTGGGTTAGGGTTTTTGGTATAAGGTTTAGTGATTATGGGTTTAGGGTTTTGGTAAATATGGTAATTAGTGGTTAGGGGTTTAGGATATTGTAGTAGTGATTTAAAGTTTTATGTATATATCACTTATGAAATTATACCTAGTAATTAAAGTTTAGGCTTTTTGGTATAGGTTTAGTGTTTAGATTTAGTTCTGGTAGGATTTTAAAGTTTAGGTATATACACTTGTGATATTATAATCTAGTAGTTAGGGGTTTAACGTTTTGGATATGGTTTAGAGGTTAGAGGTTAAGGGTTTTTTGGTATAGATTTTATAGTTATGTTTATATCACTGTATATTAACCTAGTGGGTTTGAGGGTTTAGTATAGATTTTAAACGTTATGTATATATTATAATACTTGTGATAATCTACCTATGTTAGGTTTAAGGTTTTTAGTGTATACTGGTTTAGTGATTAGGGGTTTTTAGGGTTTTTGGTATATATTCTAAATTTCTGTATATATCATTTGTGATATTATACCTTGTATTAGTGGTTTATGTATTTTGATATAGGTTTATGGTTAAAAGGTTTATAGTTTTGGCATATATTTTAAAGTTATGTATAATCACTTGTGATATTAACTAGTGGTAGGGTTTAGGGTTTTTTGTATATGGTTTAGTACTAGGGTTTAGGGTATTGGTATAGTCTTTTAGTGTTAGGGATGGGGTTTTGTTTGGTATACGGTTTAGCGTTAGTGGTTAGGGTTTTGGTATATAAGTTTGTGTATAGCGGTTTTTAGGTTTTTGGTATAAGGTTTGGTGGTTAGGGTTTTAGATTTTTGTATAGGTTTTAAAGTTATGTATATACCAACTTGTGATATTATACCTATTTAGTAGGTTTAAATTTTTGGTAATAAGGTATAGGGTTTTTTTTGGTATATATTTTAAAGTTATATTATATAAACTTGTGATATTATACCTAGATTTATTGTTTTTAGCGATTTTGGTATATGTTTAAGTGGTTTAGGTTTAAAGTTTTTTCCGCAAAATATTTTAAAGTTTATGTAAAATCAATTGTGATATATACTTAGTGGTTAGGACGGTTTTGGATTTTAGTATATAGGTTTAGTAGTAGAGGTTTAGGGTTTTTTGGTATAGATTTTTAAAGTTTAATATAAATATCACTTTGAAATATACCTAGTAGTTAGGGTTTTAGGTTTTGGTAGATGGTTTAGATTATGTTGTTTTAGAAGTTTTTGTTATAATTTTAAGGTTTATGTATATACACTTGAGATATAACCAAGTGGTTATGTTTAGGGTTTTTTTTGTAAAGGGTTTAATGGTCAGGGTTTAATGGTTATGGTTTTAAGGTTTTTGGCATAATATCAGTGATAGATAACGTATGAAACAGAAGAAACCATCTGAAAACGGAGAAAAACGTGCGAAAACGGACGAAAATAGACAAAAATGTGCAAAAACTAACAAAAACCGACGAAAACAGACTGAAACATATGAAAACTGATGGATACGTCTGAAAACGACCGAAAACGGACGAAACATACTAAAACGAACGATAACGTGCGAAAACGAATGAAAACGTGCGAGAACAAACGAAAACGTACAAAAACATGCAAGATCGTAAGAAAACTTACGAAAGTAGACGAAAGCGTGCGAAAAGGGCGAAAGCGTAGGAAATCGGGCGAAAGCATACGAAAACGGGATAGCGTGCGAAAGCTGACGAAAACGCGCGAAAGCTGACGAAAACGCGCGAGAACTTGCGAAAACACGCGAGAGCTAGCATAAACGCGCGAGAGCTGACGAAAACGCGGGAAAGCTGACGAAAACGCGGGAAAGCCTACGAAAATGCGCGAATGCGGACGAAAGCGTGCGAAATCGGACGAAAACGTGCGAAATCGGGCGAAAACTATGAAAGGGGGGGTTAAAAAAAAAAAAAAAAAAAAAACGTGCGAAAAAACGTAAGAAAAAATGGTCAAAAAAAAAAAAAAAAAAACGTAAAAAACAGACAAAAACGTAAAAAACAAAGGAAACGTAAAAAAAGATGCAAAATGAAAAAAATATGAAAACGTAAAATAACTGACGAAAACGTTAAAAACGGATGAAAACGTAAAAAAACTGACGAAAACGTAAAACAACAGACAAAAACGTAAAATAACTGACGAAAACGTTAAAAACGAATAAAAACGTAAAATAATGGACGGAAACGTAAAAAAACAAACGAAAACGTAAAAAACAGGCGAAAACGTAAAAAAACAGACGAAAACATAAAAAAACGGACGAAAATGTAAAAAATTAGACGAAAACGTAAAAAACTGATGAAAACGTAAAAACTGACGACAACGTAAAAAACGGACGAAACGTAAAAAAACTAACAAAAACGTAAAAAAACAGATGAAACGTAAAAAAAGACGAAAACGTTAAAAAACGGACGAAAACTTAAAAAAACTGGCGAAGACGTAAAATAACGGATGAAACGTAAAAAAAACAGACGAAACGTAAAAAAACAGACGAAAACGTAAAATAACTGACGAAAACGTTAAAAAACGAACGAAAATGTAAAAAATGGACGAAAACGTAAAAAACAAACAAAAACGTAAAAATAAGACGAAAACGTAAAAAAAATAGACGAAAACATAAAAAAACGGACGAAAATGTAAAAAATTAGACGAACACGTAAAAAACTGATGAAAACGTAAAAACTGACGACAACGTAAAAAACGGACGAAACGTAAAAAAACTAACAAAAACGTAAAAAAACAGATGAAACGTAAAAAAAGACGAAAACGTTAAAAAACGGACGAAAACTTAAAAAAACTGGCGAAGACGTAAAATAACGGATGAAACGTAAAAAAAACAGACGAAACGTAAAAAAACAGACGAAAACGTAAAATAACTGACGAAAACGTTAAAAAACGAACGAAAATGTAAAAAATGGACGAAAACGTAAAAAACAAACAAAAACGTAAAAATAAGACGAAAACGTAAAAAAAATAGACGAAAACATAAAAAAAACGGACGAAAATGCAAAAAATTAGACGAACACGTAAAAAACTGACGAAAACGTAAAAAACTGACGAAAACGTAAAAAACGAACGAAACGTAAAAAAACTGACGAAAACGTAAAAATTGACGAAAACGTAAAAATCGATGAATACTTAATAAATAGAACAGAAAACGGGAAAATAACACGAAAAACGTTAAAAAAATGGACGAAAACGTAAAAAAACTGACGAAAACGTAAAAAAAAAGACGAAAACGTAAAATAACTGACGAAAGCGTAAAAAAACGCCCGGAAACGTAAAAAAACAGACGAAAACGTATAAAAACGTAAAAAACGTAAAGAAACGTAAAAATACGTACAAAATGTCAAAAAAAATCAATTAATTGCAATTTGGGCAAGATTTGCCAACACTACAAATAATGAGGGAGTGGTAGTGTCATTTTTAGTAAATTTACACTTTTGGTCCCTTCATGTTTTTTTAATCTTAAATCATGTCTTTTTAATCTAATGAAATGGATGGTCAAGATTTGTCCCTTGGTATGCAGGGAGAAACTAGTATGCAAAATAACTCACCTCTATACTTTTTTTTGTGTGTCATTAAAAGTTGTGTCACTAAATGCCCATTTTTTTTAGTGATCGGGACTCAGATTTTTATGAGTAATAAAGCGTGCATAGTTTTTTGTTGTCACTTTTGAACTTCAAAACTTGGTATTTATAAAGACTTTGTTTGTTTACTTTCAGGAATACCCATTGAAATCTTGTTTACTAGCTGTACGTGGTTTCTGGTGACTGGTCTATATCTCTTGAATGCAAAGATCACGAACCGGTCAAAGTTAGAAGACTCCCATGTGAAAAAACGTACTGGTGCAACAGATGAACTAATAGGATATTGCCATGTGCTCACATGCATGGCTCCCTTTCCTAACATAGTAAAGTTCATCAGCATACTGCTTCTTGGACTTAAACGACCTGTCGAGCTAAATTTGGAATGACAAGTACGTAATTTATATGTCATCATTTATTAAGCTGAGTATATATGTGTACTCATCTTGAGCAAAAATGTTGGCAGGTAGAACTTGTAGTGTTTTGATAACCCCCGTTACATCAATATAGTTATAAATTCATTTAAATATAGCGCCCCATTTGGCAATCATGTTTTAATATGCAAATTAATATATTGACATTATAGTGTTTTGAAAAATGACAACCCAAAATATAATGATCTATTAGCCTTTAGAGATTAGAGGCCCATGGCCCATTTGTGGGCTTAAGTTCATTAGGATTTATGATTACGGTTAATACATATTATGATTACGGTTAATACATATATTTTACGGGAAATTCTATAAATCGGAGCTCTAGGTCTCATCCTCGGGCCTCGTCGGCTACTTTGAGTCGTCGCTTCAATGTCACCCCGTCAAACCTTAGCTACCGCCATTTATCAATGAAAAAAAAAACCGCAAACGACTGTTTCAGCCATAACTCCCAAACCGTCTAAGTGGCGAGGGCAGCGGCCATTAGCTTCTAATTATATTCCCTAAGAAATGGGGGGATATGTCTTTTTATAGTGATTATATTATGATGTTTTTATTAGAGGCTAAATAAGCCCAAGCCCGGTTTGTAGGTTAAGGGCATTAGGGTTTGCACTATTATAGGGATACTTTGAATTATCTCGTAATTTGTGTTGGTGAGAATACTTTGAATTATCCCGTAATTTGTTAGTTTTGTTTTATTTCTTCTTTTCAGTGTTACTACTCCAGTTCGAGCTTTCGCGATTTCGCCGCTCGGACTGCGGGGGAGTATTAGAGGCTAAATAAGCCCAAGCCCGGTTTGTAGGTTAAGGGTATTAGGGTTTGCACTGTTATAAATAGTGATCAATAATAAATTATAACCTACGAGGTTTATTCATCATTCAACAGTTTGGAAATCATAACTTTTATACTTAGCCATAAAAACGGCCAACATTCTTATTAGCAAGTAATTTCGACTGTTCTGAAACATTAGTTTTGTCGAAACAACTCATTGGATGCTTCTCATACTACATACAAAATAAAGATCGGCATCAAGACTATCAAAAATCATAATTAGGTGAGTAAATTATATGTTTCGTCATGGTGGTTCGCGATATACTGAAATTATAAATTATGTTCTAATAGTTTCTAATTATGCTAGACGTCCTTTTCTTATAGTTTGTGAACTTATATCGTCTTGCCCGCAACTTAAAAAAACAATAAAGGGAATAATGTTTACAACATACAATGATATTACGTTAACAAATTTTGTTTAAAGTGAATATTGAGGTCCCAATAATATAAAAGATTGTACATTTTGAGGCCTGAAAGAATTGAAGCCCGGTGCGGTACAAAACTTTGCATGGCCTCGTATACGGTTTTGACCAAATGGTTATAAGTTCGAGGACTACAAAATATGAAACATAAATTGTGATGTACTATAATATACTTGTGATGCATGATATAAAGAACAATGTCCAATTAAAAAATAAATCCTTCAATCTCATCCATTCATTTTATTTTCATCTAACGGCTTATATTAAATCCTATGTTTATTTAATTAAACAACCCACTTTCATCCTATTTTTTAAAATTAACATATCTCTCAAACCGTTAATCGTTACGCAAATTTAATTATACCATTGAGAAGATAATTAAATTATCTTTCTATGGACGGACACTTTTATATACTTTCGACGAATTTTTTTTTAATTTTCACTCAGAAAAAATCACACGTGATTCGAAAAATCACATGTGATTCATTACTTGAAAAATCACACGTAAATTTGTAAATTCACATGCGATTTATGAATTTATAAAATCACACGTGATTTATTACTTTAAAAATCATAAGTGAATTTGTGAAATCTAATGCGATTTATGAAATAGCACGTGATTTTTAAAAACAACAAATCACCAGTGATTTTACAAATCACGTGTAATGTTTCTTCGCGGAAATTTTAACACTAAAAAATCGTCAAAAGTATATGAAATCGATTTTTTTTAGTTACGTCATCACATGTGATTTTTTCAGACGTGACTGAAAAAAAAATTCGAAAAAAGTTCGTCGAAAGTATATAAAAGTGCCCCTCTATAGAAAGATGATTTAATTCTCGTCGCAATGGTGTATTTTTTGTCGTTTGACGATTTACCGTTTGCAAGATATTTAATTTTTAAAAAAGAGGTGAAAAGTGAGATTTTTTATTATTTGATGAAAAATGGATGGTTAGGATGTGTTCTTTTGTTTGCGGTTAAAAAAAATTAAAAGATATACAGCATAGAGAAAAGTTCAATGTAGAACATTATCTAATTAAAGAACAATTTATTCCATCTCAACCATCTATTTTATTTCCATCTAATGGTTTAAATCAATTCTTATTTTAATTTAATTAAAAAACTCACTTTCATCATATTTTTTAAAAATTAAATATCTCACAAACCGTTAATCGTTACGCAAAACGAAACATACCATCGCGACGAGAATTAAATCATCTTTCTATAGAGAGGCACTTCTATATACTTTCGACGAACTTTTTTTTTGATTTTTTTTTTCAGTCACGTTTGAAAAAATCACATGTGATTTGCATCACAATCACATGTGATTTCTTTCAACGAACTTTTTTATTTATTTCAGTTATGTCTGAAAATATCACATGTGATTTGTATCACAATCACATGTGATTTGTACCACAATCACATGTGATTTCTTTCGACGAACCTTTTTTTTCAGTCACGTCTGAAAAAATCACATGTGATTTATTTCGACAATTTTTTTTTTAGTCACGTCTGAAAAAATTATATGTGATTTCGTAAAATCACATGTGATTTTTTTAGACGTGACTGAAAAAAAAAGTTTGAAAAAAAGTACGTCGAAAGTGTATAGAAGTGCCCCTCTATAGAAAGATAAAAAATACTCGTCGCGATGGTGTATTTTTTTTCTTTTGACGATTTACTATTTGCAAGATATTTTATTTTTAAGTAAAATGTGGGAAGTGGATTTTTTATTTTGATGAAAAAAATGAGTGGCTAGGATTCACCCATTTGTTATTAAAGATGATAATGTTCTATAAGGATCTCACCTCGCATAATGAAAGAAAATGACGAGAGCATTTAACATGGAACTCAAGTACATCAAAATGCTTATAAACCAAATACTTAACCGAATCACCCCTAAAAATCCATAAAAAGGTATTTGCTTAATCTATGTGCCGTGTTAGTACAAAAATAGTGAGGTAGAGTAAAGTGAGTATAACATGCTTATAGCGGAAACTGCAAGTCCGCTATCTGGTGAAGGATTGTACTAAGTGAATATGTTCAGAGATTTCCTGCTAAGAAAAGAGACACCGTTAGTCTTATCGCGGGAGGGGAGTCCCGCAATTGGACTCCGGTGTGAGAGTAAGTATTGGCTATAAGTGGTATGTGTGTAGTAGTAGCGGAGATCATACCCTTTAGAAGTGTTTGGATAACTTCTTGTATAGACGAGTGTCGCTATCGGACGCATGGGTCACGAGGCGAGCTTTACCTTATTATTCAGTGGGTAATAGAGTTGTTGTTGTGAGGTCAACGTCGGTGATACTGTCACCCTTTGTAGCGTAGTCGTTTAGGTTATCATTATCATCGTCTGTTATCCCAATTTGGAACGTTGACGTTCTTCCTCGACTCCTCATGCTCCGCCTCTTACTCTTTTTGGTCCAGTCACGGGTGGTCGTCTGTTGTGAAGTGGCACGCTGTTGTGAGTGGATTACGTTCCTTGCAGAACCGCGGAGCTCGTACTCCTTGCGACCATGTGTAGGTTATGCTCTTTGCGGAACTGCGGAGTTCATGCTCCTTGTGACTGTGCACAGATTATGCTTCTTGCAGAGCGGCTGATGTTTGGTCACTTTGGGCCTTCCTAAGTGTTGGGCTGGGCCAGTTGCTTATTCTATGGTCCGGGCTCGTGGCCCGGATGATGTTATACGTCATCATGCCCCCCCCAGTCTAGTGTGTCTTTCGTGCGTGCGAAAGACATTACTAGAGTCAGATCCGTTTAGTTGCCGACAGTCAGCGGTTCGGTGTGCTTCCTTCCTACGCTTCTTGGTAGGTAGCTTTGGGTGACGTGGCCTGTTCTTGACCACGTGATTTTTGACTGATGTCACGCCTTGTCAGGTACACGAGTCGTCTCGACTGTTCATTTCTTCCCGCCTCAACCGTTAGATGGGATGTGTGGACACGTGTCCTCATCCTAGACTTTTAGGGTTGGTTTTTTGTGGATCTGTATAAATACTCTCTTATTTTCATTATTTTCATTTTTCAGTTTTTTACTGCGCGTTTCTCTTCCTTTTACTCTCATTCATCCGGTTCTTCTTCCGTATATTTGTCTCTCATCTGCGCGTGCACTTTTAGTTACAGGTTAGGTTCTCTTTTCCTCTTGCATCTGCGTTTTCTTTGAAATGGTTGGTAGTTCGATTTATACTGTCACTTCCGTGTTGACCCAAAGGGAATTAGATCACCACCGCTCCGTGTTTAACATTCGGGCAGACTTGCGGCCGGAGTTGCCTGATCGGAATGCCACTATCAAAGATAGTCCAGCGGGGAAGATCGGCATGCATACCCGTTTCATTGAATTTGCTAATTTCTGGATTCCCTTGTCGAAGTTTTTGCTCTGCGTTCTCGAGTATTATCAGATTAATCTTTCTCAGTTGTCTGTTATTGGTGCGGCAAAGGTGAGTCATTTTGAGATTATGTGCCATGTCTTTGGCCGTGTTCCTACCGTGGGTACCTTCCGTTGTCTTTACGTCAACTCTATTAGTAACGGGTGGTTATCCTTTTCAAAGCGTGGCGGCTTTGGTGATCCCTGCTGCTATTCGAAAAAATTTGATTCGTTGAAGAACTGGAACAATCGTTTTTTCTGGATTGATGCTTCAGTCTGTCCGTTATCTATTTCATGGTTTAGTGGCGTTTCCGTTGTCAAGGATCCGCTTCCGGTAGACGAAGCTGTGGATTTGCCTTGTGTGGAATTATTGAATGAAAACCGCACCCTCAGTAGGAAATACTTAGAGATTTTTCTATGCCTTGTGGGTCTTAGCCGCTTGTTTACTGAGACCGACGTCTGTCCCACTTTGTTGTATAGTGATGATGAGGGTAGGTGTTTGTCTATATATATGTGGGAATGGTATTTGTTTCGCCTTTTAACTTATATTCCTTCTTTGTTGCAGAAATAGGATTATTGGATATTGTCATGTCTACAGATCCTTTCAAGGTGAAAGTTGGTGAACGGACCCTTGCTGAGAATGACGTTCCGCTTTAAACAGAGACTGAGGATAGGGTTATATCTCCTTCCGCAGAAACCATTAGTCTTGTTGACCCTACCATTCATGACGAACTTCAACTTAATACTGGAAATAGGAAGAAAAGGGTGGCGTTTATTTTTGGATCGCCGCTTGTGAAGAAAGCTAGGGCTGAGGGTGTTGTTATTTCTAAGCCTTGGGTTGCTACCGCTAGTAAGTCTCCTACTGCCCTGCGGAGGCTTATCAAACAGATTGGCCAGACTAATATAGGTTATGGGTCTGCTACGCGTGCCATGGAGGATTTTGTTTCTTCGTCCGCTATTCCTACCTCTGTACAAGATTATGAGGATGAATCCGGACCTGATGTTAATGTAAGGACGTGTCCTCCTTCTGGTTATTTTATTATTTTGTCTTCTAGTTCCACTGATACTGACACTGCTGTTTCTCCTTAGGTGATTCCGCCTGCTCCTTCTGATGAGGCTTTAGTTGAGACTCGCATCTCTTCCATTCCCGACACGGTTGAATTTTTGTCTACTTCCGCGAATGAGGCTGGGACTCTGTCTGCTACCCCAAGCCAGAGTCCTCATGTTGATGACTTTTATGAGTCTCAGACTATTGACTCTGTCACTGCTCAGAACATCTATGCTCCCAAATGGGCCGTGACTAATAATGCTCAGATAGATAATTCCGCAACTTGCAAGAATTTCCTTGATCCCGGGTATTGGGCTGCTCTCCGCAACCAAGGTGATACTGGGTTCCTTGATACTTTTAACATTAATTCTGCTCAACATGTTTGTATGGCCTCTGAGTTGCATTTACGTTATGAGCATGAGATTATGACCCAGGAGAAGTTTGAAAGAAAGTTTACTGACAGTGTTGCGGTTGTTCAGCAAAGGGATGCAGAGGTTGCTGATTTGAGGGCTAAGTTGGAGAAAGCTGAGGGAGAGGCGACGGAGATGCTTACATGATGGAAATTTAAAGATTGGCGGGGATGCTTACATGATGGAAATTTAAAGATAACATTTTTTCAAGTCTTTGACGTTCCATGTGCGCGGAAGTATGTCTTCACTCCCGTTCCTAAGCTTGTACGCTCCCTTCCCAAGTGCTTCCACTACTTCGTATGGTCCTTCCCCTTTTGGACCCAGCTTTCCGCTTTCCTTGGCGTGGCTTGCTTCATTGCTGTGTTAGACGAAGTCTCTTGGACGGAAGGCTATGCTGCGGACTTTGGCATTATAATACTTTTCCATCTTGGGTTTGCTTTTCGCCCCATGCACCGCTGCTTTCTATTTTCTTTCCTCTAATATGTCTATGTTTAAGAGCAATCCTTCATCATTTTTAGCTTGATTTATTTCCGCATATCTTAGCGAAGGTATCCCTATCTCAACCGCTATCACGACTTCAATGTCGTATGTAAGGGAGAATGAGGTGTTTCCGTTGCTTGTTTAATCATCGTGCGGTGTGCCCGTAGCACGTGCGAGACCTCTTCGACCCAATTTTTGTTGTCTTCGCCCAATCTGGCTTTTATTCCTTCTCCTAGACTACGGTTCGCCGTTTCTACCTGGCCGTTAGCCTGTGGGTGCTTGATAACGCTCCAAATATACATAAAATATCCCTCAAAAATACATTAAATATATATGTTAACGCATGAAATATTGCAAAGTTTGCTTGTTTGTTGTGTAATATTTATATCAGGACCAAAAATAAAGAAAAGGACTTAAAGCGCAAAAGAATTCCGTTAAATACACTAACGGTCGTTATATGAAGAATCTAAAAGAGAATTTAAAGAGGATTTAATGATTGAAGCCAAAGTGCGGCGCACAATTATCTTTGTGCGGCGTACTTCAAGACGAAGTAAATGCCATTTAATTACACATCAAGTGCGGCGCATAATTTTCCTTGTGCGGTACACTTTTCCTTCAGTTACTCCCAAGTCATAAATGATTGCAATGGTTGTGCAACCTTTCACTCCCGAAATTCTAGCAACTGATGCACCATACTCAAGTATAAATATAGCACGAAATTCGGGGTTAGAGGTGTGGAGACCTATAGATCGTTGTAGCTCTAGTTTGTTAAGAACTAATCTAGGATAATGATAACATAGGCGGAATATTCAAACATAGAATCAATATTATCATAACAAGGTTTTACCAAACATTCACCACAACCCCAATATTATTTGATCAAGATAATACGGTTACATCAATGAACTGTAACAGGGATCAAGGAAAACTTTGATTACCTTGAGGCTAAACTAACTAAACCCTGGGCGTCCACTTAGAGGACTTGACGCCTAGAACACACACACACTTTTCTGGTGTTTACTTCTTGACACACTTAAAAAACTATACCTAGGGATCTCTTTATATAGTAGAGTCCATCTAGTTTTACAAGGGAAAACATAATTGTATAAGGAAACTAAATCTTTTAATTCTTTAATAAACTTCATCTTTATCTTTAAGAATCATATCTTTTGGAATGTTTTATCTTTTGTAGAATATCCTCCACCAGCTTGTAGAATTCCATAATGCTAGATTCAGTCCTTATGTTTCAATCTTGTTTTGTCTTATCAACTCAAATATAATTCCCAACAATCTTCCCCTAGTTGATAATGACAAAACCAAATAAGCACGAACTTCCCTTAATATACGAATGAAAACTTCCCCTTAAGTTACCAAGGATCTACAAGTTGCAAATCATCAAATCTTCTTCCCCTTTTTGTCAATATCAAATAGGAGACTAAAGTATGCAACTATGATCTTCACAACTATGAACCAATATTACACTTCTAATCCAACCTTCCATCAACTCAAATTACCCTTCATGACGCACCTTAAGTTATAAATGAATTCGAGCAATAGAAACTTAAACTAGCAGTAGTAATAATAACTAGCAGTAGTAAAAACCTTCACCTTATGTGGTACATATAAATGGTTAGACATTTTAACATTAAGCTTCCCCTGAAACCCATATGTTAACCATTTCTTGAATCTTTAATTCTGTAGGCTCTATGTAATGATTACTGATGAAGAAAACTAAGTATAACAAACTTGATGCTGAAGTAGAATAACCCAAACTTGTGTCTTATGTCTTGTACCATCCATGTGACTTCGAACGTATACCCAAAATCAATGTATAGGGAGACCACAATCTCTTGACAATTTATCTTCATCTTCTATGAGACACATAACCAAAGTGATAGCAAATGTGAGCATTGAGCACCATAAGAAAAATCACACACCTTTGCTAGATTCGTCAAGTCTTCGTCACATCGTTTCTAGGCACGAACAAGTTATCTTTAAAGTGTAACACCCACTTTAAGATATGATAAGAACACACATCTGAAAAACTCAACTACAACATCAAATAAGTGATAATCAATCATCTTCGTAATCACATCTTCAATAAATCCCAAAATAATATCCTTAAATCGTTTAAGAATAAACTGAAAGAAATTCAGTTCTGTCCGAGATTCAAACGTGTGTGTCATCCGATATCGATCAAAGCTAGTAGTACAAACAATAAACCAGCATTATAAACTTTCAACGAGCAGTACTAACCTTTAACTGGCAGTATAAACTTTTTGAGCCCAATACTAGCAGTACTAACAATCAAGTAGCAGTATTAACTTACTTCTTATGGTAGTACTAACAAACACAAATCAGTAACATCATAAAGATACCTTGGGAGTATAAACAAATCTATGAACTTTGTTTTCCCAAACTACCATATACCACAATATTCATCCATTGACTCAATCAAACATTCCTTTTAAGTCACTTCATGGCCTGCTCCATAAAACCCAAAGCTGGTAGTATTAACAATGATGCCCAGCAGTAGTATCGTCTATATTAATGCTAGCAGTTTTAACATAAAAATCATGAAGCAAACTAGCAGTATTAATTCCATATGACTACTACTGGCAGTACAAACACACGAACCACACCTGACAGCATAAAGAAGGCATTAGTAGTACTAACCATGTTCCAGCAGCATTAACCTTTTATGGGAACAAACAAGATCC
Organism: Tanacetum coccineum; assembly: GCA_026074375.1. Taxonomy (NCBI): domain Eukaryota; kingdom Viridiplantae; phylum Streptophyta; class Magnoliopsida; order Asterales; family Asteraceae; genus Tanacetum; species Tanacetum coccineum. The sequence goes on along the minus strand of BQNB010100903.1, from coordinate 2,130 downwards.
CATAAATTTAGAATCACAACAATACCTGCTTTGTCAGTATCAAAAATAACTTGTGGGCACGAATCAATCAACAACACCATGAATCATAAGCATCATTACGAATCACCAGACTGTCATCTACAACTTTTCTGTTTTTATAGAATTAGGGTTTGCAAAAACCCTTATCACCCTGAATCTGCTCAAAACGCCAAAACAAAAATTTGTACTTTCTTTTCTTTAAGAACACGATACATAACAACCTTGTTTAGTCCTAGATCTCGAGCCACGAGGCTCGGATACCAATTGTGGAAACCTATAGATCGTTGTAGCTCTAGTTTGTTAAGAACTAATCTAGGATAATGATAACATAGGCGGAATATTCAAACATAGAATCAATATTATCATAACAAGGTTTTACCAAACATTCACCACAACCCTAATATTATTTGATCAAGATAATACGATTACATCAATGAACTGTAACAGGGATCAAGGAAAACCTTGATTACCTTAAGGCTAAACTAACTAAACCGTAGGCGTCCACTTAGAGGACTTGACGCCTAGAGCACACACACACTTTTTTGGTGTTTACATCTTGACACACTTAAAAAACTATATCTAGGGATCTCTTTATATAGTAGAGTCCATCTAGATTTACAAGGGAAAACATAATTGTATAAGGAAACTAAATCTTTTAATTCTTTAATAAACTTCATCTTTATCTTCAAGAATCATATCTTTTGGAATGTTTTATCTTTTGTAGAATATCCTCCACCAGCTTGTAGAATTCCATAATGCTAGATTCAGTCCTTATGTTTCATTCTTGTTTTGTCTTATCAACTCAAATATAATTCCCAACAATCTTCCCCTAGTTGATAATGACAAAACCAAATAAGCACGAACTTCCCCTGAAGTTAATATACGAATGAAAACTTCCCCTTAAGCTACCAAGGATCTACAAGTTGCAAATCATCAAATCTTCTTCCCCTTTTTGTCAATATCAAATAGGAGACTAAAGTATGCAACTTTGATCTTCACAACTACGAACCAATATTACACTTCTAATCCAAGTATTCCAATGACCCAAATTGCCCTCCATTACGCACCTTAAGAAAAATGAACTTGAGCAGTAGAAACTTACACTAGCAGTAGTAACAAAGACTAGCAGTAGTAAAAACCTTCACCTCAATGTAGCATATAAATGGTTAAACATTTTAACATTAAGCTTCCCCTGAAACCCATATGTTAACCATTTCTTGAATCTTCAATTCTGTAGGCTCTATGTAATGATTACTGATGAAGAAAACTAAGTATAACGAACTTGATGCTGAAGTAGAACAACCCAAACTTGTGTCTTATATCTTGCACTATCCATGTGACTTCGAACGTATACCCAAACCGATGTATAAGGAGACTGCAATCTCTTGACAATTATCCTCATCTTCTATGAGACACATAACCAAAGTGATAGGAAATGTGAGCATTGAGCACCTTAAGAAAAATCACACACCTTTGCAAGATTTGTCAAGTCTTCGTCACAACATTGAAAACACAAACAAGTTACCTCCTGCTAAAAGATATGATAAGAACACTCATTCAAGAATTCCACTTCATCTTCAAATAAGCAATAAACAATCCTCTTCGTAATCAATTAATCAATGAATACGAGCCTTTAATTCAGTTAAGAACCAAAAACCAAAAATCTTATGTGTGTGTTATCCGATATCTGTCAAAGCTAGCAGTACTAACTTCTTTTATCGGACAAGGCTAGCGGTTGTAATTGCTTCTAGCAGTACTAACTTCCTTTAATCCAAACAGTATTAACATAGGAAGCAGTATTCACTTTATTGAACCCGAGCAGTATTAACTGCTTAAATTCAATAGCAGTATTAATATCATGAAGCAGTATTAACTTTTTAATCCCAAGCAGTAGTAACTGCTTTTTAACGCTAGCAGTATTAACCAACAATAATAACAGTAGTAACTGCCTTTATACCTTAGCAGTATTAACTCATGACTTACTACTGTTCTTCAATACTAGGCAGCACAAAGTACATTAGCAACATTAATTAAGTCGAGCAACACTAATTTAAACAAACAGCAGAAACTATATCCAAGCAGCATTAATCTTCTTTAACATCATTAACTTTG
>BQNB010100902.1:0-24598 GCA_026074375.1 Tanacetum coccineum | reverse complement strand
GGTTTATTTCTTGGTAGATCCCGCCATTAAAAAGTTCGAGCCGAAACCAACAAATAAACAAACCACCACCAAAACCACTACTGGGGACAGATTTACGAGGAAGAAAAAATATAAACGTATAAAAACTTAGATCTAACAAAAATGCATGAGTCGGACTTAACATTAAAAAGAAGATACATTAGAAAAAGGGCTTTTATTGACACAAATTTTAATGACGCGTAAAAAAAGTGTAAGTGAGAGTATATTTTTACTTCACTTTTCAAAAAAAGTGTAATCAAAATTCTAGTTTTGCCCAAAGTTAATTTTGTTAATTTTTGAGAAGTGTAAGCAAAAATCTCATCCAAAAGTGTGAGCAAAGCTCTAATTTATACACACACTATACAAAGAGTGAGAAAAAGTGTAGTTTTACTCACATTTTTTGAAAAGCGTAAGCAATAATCTTACTTTTACCCCGCACATTTTAAAAGAGTGTGAGTGAAACTTTAACTTGTATGTAAGGCTAACCGTGGTCCGAAAACCGATTTTCTCAACAACACGGGATCGAGGATCGAACCGAAATGTTCGGTTCATGTATAGGTCGGTGCAGTCTAGTTCGGATTGTCGCTCCAGTCTAATTTCGGTTTTAGTACGTTTTTATAGATTGTTTGATGTTCTTGTACGTTTATAGACATTTTTTATTCGATTTTTACGTTTTCATTTGCTTTTTTACGATTTCGTTTGGTTTTTACGTTTTTGTATGTTTCCGAAAAATAAATGTAAAGAAAAAATATATATATTAGTGCCTTTTTGAGTAACTGAAAGATACTACACCAAAAGGCGTGGAGGTGGAAGATGTTATTCATGACTCCAAGAAAAACTCAGAAGGGGCATCATCTGGTATTAAGCAGAACTCTGGCCCAAACAATACTAAGGTGGGATCTGAAAAATCAGTGTGCTCGGGACACTTCAAAAAAGACTTTGTTTCCAAATCCGGAGGTTCCATCTTGCAACTTATGGAGGAACTAATTAAAGCTGGCTAAACAATGGGATATAACATGGAGGGATGTAAGAATAATATGGGAGAGATCATATCTTCAAAAGGAGTTAGCGAGGGTTTCCGATGAATTTTCTTTCATTGAACATTCAAGGCCTTGCCCAAAAGGCTAAGAAAGATTGGGTACTTTTATACGTTTTTATAAGTTTTTTGATGTTTATGTACGCTTGCAGATGTTTTTTACGATTTCGATCTTCGACAGTTCGTTTTTACGTTCGTCACCTTTTTTTTTACGTTTCGACTGTTTTTTTTACGATTTCGTCTGTTTTTTTACGATTTCTTCTGTTTATTTTATATAAATGTAAACAAACCATATTTTTGAATATGCTGAACTAGCCATGAACACTGAAATCCATGTCATCTATTTATATTAAAAATACTATTTGGGATCTTACAGGCATTATCTTCAATCATTGCCTAGTCTACCATCTCACACACAGAGAATATTAGGCTGCGTTTAGTTGGAGGAAAACACCCTTGTTTTTCACAAAATATTTTGTGAAAAACAAGGAAAACAGAGATCGCGTTCATTTCGTCGTTTTCTAATAAAATTCTCTACAAAACACAAAATCTCTATTTTCTCCATTTATACACAAAATTAGAAAATAATTTTATTTTGTTTTCCCCGTTTTCCTTTTATAACACCCATATCTATTTTCCCCTTATTTTCTACGTTTTATACGTTTTTATAAGTTTTTGATGTTTATGTACGCTTACAGACGTTTTTTATGATTTCGACAGTTTTTTACGTTTACGTCCTTTTTTTACGTTTTCATCCGTTTTTTTACGATTTCGTCTGTTTTTTACGATTTCGTCTGTTTTTTTACGATTTCGTCCGTTTTTTTGCGATTTCATCTGTTTTTTACGATTTCGTCCTTTTTTACGGTTTCGTCCTTTTTTTACGATTTCGTTCGTTTTTTGCGATTTCGTCCATTTTTTACGATTTCGTCTGTTTTTTTACGATTTCGTCCTTTTTTACGATTTCATCTGTTTTTTTTGCGATTTCGTCTGTTTTTTACGATTTCGTCTGTTTTTTTACGATTTCGTCCTTTTTTTACATTATCGTCCGTTTTTTTACGATTTCGTTTCTTTTTTTTACGATTTTGTCCTTTTTTTATAGAAAAAAGGTAAAAAACTGATGATAACGTAAAAAAACCGGGAGAAAACGTAAAAACGGACGAAATCGTAAACAAACGGGTGAAAACTTAAAAAAGGTCGAAATCATAAAAAACAGACGAAATCGTAAAAAACGGACGAAATCGTAAAAAAACTGACGAAACGTAAAAAAATAGACGAAAACGTAAAAAAGGACGAAATCGTAAAAAAACGGACGAAATCATAAAAAAAGGATGAAAACGTAAAAAACAGACGTAAAAAAACAGACAAAATAGTAAAAAAAGGACGAAAACGTAAAAAAGCGGACGAAAACGTAAAAATACACACGAAAACGTAAAAAAAACTGACGAAAGCGGAAAAAACGGACGAAAACGTAAAAATACGGACGAAAATGTTAAAAAAACCATTAAATAAATAAGATTCACCCAGTAGCCCATTTATCCCATTTGTGCCCGTTTTAGCCCGGCCCGCCCGTTTTGCCGCCTCTATTTTTGTATTTCGAATATGTCTTTATAATATTACAAAAGTAAATAGAGAATTGAGATAGAAACAACAACACTTGAACATGCATTCTAGTTTTGTAAAATGGAAAACACAAACACATGTTTCTTTAACTAAACGTGTTTTTCAAATTTTCAATTGTTTTGTGGAGATGGAAACCCCCTCTTTTTTCCTATAAAACAGAACAGAAAATGATGAAAAATGTTTTCCAACTAAACGCAACCTTAGTGTCTTGAGACATTTCTTCTGCAAAGCATCATATACACCTGCAAAAACAAGATTCCGCTTATAACCAAACAGAAACAACTAACAAAATGGAAAAACTTATGCTCAAAAGCACATAAGAATATCAAAAGTGTAATACCATTCTCCATCCAATCAGTTAGTCTTCTGGACGCGACATCCATAGGCATTAGCTTTTTGATCTTCATCTATGTTGATGACGATTAATAAACAAAACTATTTATCAGTTCAAACCTCATAGCCTTAAAAAGATCTTAGCTAGAATGATCATTGGTAATTACCTAAGGCGGGCACATTCTTATCATTGAAGTAAAAAAAAGGCTTCTGATATAACTGATATTAAATATCGCCATGCATAGTAGGTTCCTTGTCTGTTTTGATCCAATATGGATCACGAGATACTCAACTGATACTCGCAAACAAAAAAACAGTATTCTAAAAGTTCCACATTTAGCCTTAAAGGCTTCAGCAATATAAATCTTTAAAGGTGTATCATTATTGTGGACTTTGTTTCAAAATTGACACAAAATTTTACATTGTAGTATACAGCAATCTGAAAATTATCTCAATAGCAAAAATCACATATACTCTGCATCATGGGAATCGCTACAGAGGATAGCACTATTTACGGACCTAGATTGCCTAATAGATATCTAGCTTATGTATCATGTAATGGATGAGCAAAATTTAAAGTGCAATGGATGAAGGTGCCATATACTATAATCTTATGCTAATAAATGTGTTTCCATCTTATATCTTATCTAGGAGCATTATAGGTGAAGTCATAGTTCTAGAAATTCAGGCCCACGTAAAACTAATGGTACAGAAACCGTTTTTTATACGATTTCATCTGTTTTTATTACTGATTTCGTACGTTTTTATACTTTTCGTCCGTTTTTTTTTTTACTATTAATTCATAGTTGATTTATCAAAAACGAACCACTAAATCACGTTTTCACAACTCGGACTCTAAAGCAATTTGATATATAAAACAATATTTCGGACAACTTTTTAGTTTTGCCCGAGACTTGAGAACAAGCAGAAGAGAAGAGGGCTGAAACAGCCTCACAAAATTTTTAAAGCGAGAACAACGCGTACATACACAAAAATAATTAAATTATATTTAATTACCACTTTTTATTAAATAAAAATAGGTAATAAATTAGTTAATATTTTATCCAAAAGCGTTTATCTAATAACGCGAACGTTGAAATTAAAGTTTCATTTTTACAGACAAAGCTTACTCGCGACACCGAGTGGTACAAAATAAATAATAATGATTTAAATATATTTTATAAAAATATTTATGAAACACTATCAAGTAAATATTCATTTTTATGGGAAAAATAATTTGGAACGAAATGGCGCAAGTGTCATATTTTAAATCCTTCGTTAAGTGGCCTAAACGAGACCCGAACCATTAATTAACAAAAATTACATTTTTGGTCCCTCTGGTAATATTTATAAATTCTACCCTAAACTATATTTAGCTTGCCATTTTCCTTATAACTTTATATACACATATATATAGGTTATTAGGGTTTCTTGTTTCATAAAACCTAAACACTTATACACACACTCCCTCCTCCTCTCTAAATATCCGGTGCCCCCATATTTTCCGGGCACTTTTCCGGCCAGTCTCCGCCGCTACCACCGCGACACCAACCACCATCTCTACACACCACAGATCCACCTCTTCATCATCGTCGCCATCTCGCAGCCACCTCTGCCACCCTCCATTGTCACAGCTACCCACGACAACCACCATACCACAACCACGCATCACCAACAGGATTCGTTTGGTTATGATAAACACCGCAAGGAGTGCGTTCACAAAAAGGGCGCGTGTGGTTCATTTGCATCAGTAAGGGTGCATTTGTTTATATGTTGACACCACAAGGGTGCACTTGGTTTTCATATCAACGCCAAAGAGGGTGCGTTTAGTTTTGTATTTCGCAGCCAAGGGCTGCGTTTAGTTGTTACAACACCCAAAGGGGTGCGTTTTGGTTCTTGCACCGACCAGGGTGCGTTTGGTTGACTGCTACCACCATAAGGGTACGTTTGGGAGTCACCACCACCATAGAGGTGCCTTTGGTTGACTGAAATACCAATTAGGGTGCGTTTGGTACAGATTAGGGTGCGTTTGGCTTGGTTGAAAACAACTAAGGGTGCGTTTGGTTATGCGGATTGGCACATAAGGTGTGTTTGGTTTGGCAGATTTGCCGAACGAGGGTGTTTGGTATAGCAGAAACTTGCAAGGGCGTGTTTGGTTCGACAGATTGGAAATAAAGGGGCGTTTGGTTGGGCAGATTTGCACCAAGGGGTGCGTTTAGGTTAACATAAGAACCAAGTGGTGCGTTTGGGTTTAGAGAAGACAACAAAGGGGTCCGTTTGGTTGTTTTAGCAGAAATAGGTGCGTTTGGGTGAGCAGATTTACCGTAAGGGTGTGTTTGGGTTATATAAATTGATAAGTAAATATATCATAAGATTTATAAATATAAAACCGGTTGGTGGTTTAAATGGTTAAATAAATATAATAATTATTACTTTGCTTAGTTTATATAAAAATATATAAGAATATATATTTGAAACACGCGAATTGTTTGAAAAGTGGAAAAACTTTAGATTTGATAAATATGGGAAACGATATATAAACGGAAGTGTCATAGCAAAATTTATATAAACTTTTATATTTAGTAATGTTTTACTAAGGCTTCTATTATTTTGGAAACCGATAAAAGGGACTAAGTTATATTTTAAAAATATAGTAATTTGTATTATACAATAACCGGATAAACGAACAAAAACTATACTTTTACAATGAGATAATTATTTTAGACATGACCCGTCGAGGAAACAAAATATAAATTTATAAAATATAATTTTATATTTTATAATTGTCAGCTAGAAGATAACATCATAATTGTTGTAGAAGCTTTACAAACATCGTTTGTTTAAACTATAACTTTAAGACGTGTGTCCACTTTTATGCAAGGACTTCTTATTAATTAAATTGGTGTCGAAGTATTTTGTTTAAATTGTTTTCTCACGCTCCTTATATAATACCTGCAAAGTATTATATACTTCACATTAATCTTTAGATTGCTAGTCTTTGTTATATGATTCACCGTACGAGTTATATAATGGTTTATTTTTCATATGTAATATATAAAGAATGTATTACATACTTTGCGTTCACTTTACAATTTTAAATCTAAATCTTTATTAACGTGTCGCGTTGATGTAACCATTCATTGAGAAATCCAAATACATTATCCTAGGCTAGTGGGACTTAGCCGTTAAGATTAGTTGCAACTTCTTGATCGAGCCGCTTCGTCTTCCGTTTGTGTTGTGCATATTAGATGCATATCTACCAATTGTTCTTCATTATCAATGTGAGTTCATAACCTCGCTTTTGCAATCTTTTGAATGTTTTATAAACCCGCGAGGGGGATACATGCTTGTTTACAACACTTTTACTTACTCGGTTATCTTATAACAATGTGTTTGCTTTTAAAGGATATTGTGAGTTTATAGCCCCTCTTTCACTTGTTTTATAATTATTTTACAAATCTCGAGGGAGAATACATGCTCATTGCAACTTGTTTACATACTCATACTCATTTACAACTCGGTTACTTTATTTATATCATACTCTCTTTCTACTTATGGATTTAAGTATTTAAAGCTGTTTATGAATACAATGGTTATCTTTTCATTGGACACAAGTATTTCTGGTTATCATCTCATGTTTACGTGTTGCCTAAGTAGCGATTAGACCACTCAATGCCCGAAACTATCATGAACTGTTAATTACGGATTGTAAGCGTGAATGTAATAAATAGATCTAATGGGACTAATTATCCCTATCCGGGTGAGTAGCGCTCACTGTGCCGGTGTACCGGACAACGGGTATATATCATGTAAATTTCATTTGGTTCTTGGGGCAACACCGTAGGCAGAAATACATTTGGCATATTATATGCTACATATAAATTAGCTTCAGTGTCGGAGCATATCTCAAACGAGATAGATACATTTAAGTGATACTTTATTTGTTATAGAGTCTAAGCATTTTAGAAATCTTGTGGTCCACACTACTTTGTTGAACATTACTGGTTATTAAACATTTTTCATTATTTTGTGGTAAACAGTAGACACTATACTCTTTTGAATTCAATATTTACATTTACAAAAATCTATGAACTCACCACCTCTATGTTGACATTTTTAAGCATGTTTTTCTCAGGTGGATTAGATGATTGGATTACTTGATGTGCATTGGGGTCTAAATTGACAGGGTTTCATTCATAGATTTCTACTTAAATTCAAATGATCAAATCTCGTTGTATTGTTTTCAAGCTTTTTATTCTGATGAAATTATGGGACGAATGTTATATCAATTTCAAGAAAATCAACGAGATTATTTTCAAATGACACATTTAGAGGTCATTCTCTTGAATCTTGTGCTGTTGTATTATGAAGTAACACTCCCGGACATATTTGCGTTGCGACTCATTTTTGGGGGTGTTACAGATTGGTAGCAGAGCACTGGTTATAGAGAACTAGGTTGCATATTTTACCCTAGACTATAACCGTTTTCGCAACCATTGCATCACATCAAACATTTTCAAAGTGCATACACACTACGTGCTTATTTGCTTACATTACGTACTGCATTAAGTGCTTACATATCATACATATATATATAATATATATATGCTTGCATCCTTTGCGTAGATCACGCGTTTATTTATATAAGAGTTACTCATATAAATACCAGGACGTTTCTTAAGGCATTGCAAGTTGCACAATGGCTTTATTTTATTTTATTTAGACATTGTGGGTTGCACAATGGTCTCATTCTACTCTCAGACATTGTGAATTACACAATGGTCTCATTCTACTCGTCAGACATTGTGAATTACACAATGGTCTCACTTCGTTCTCAGGCATCGTTAGTTGATCAATGGTCTTTAAGAATATTATTTTCTTCATAGTTATATACAATATCGTATTACACGGAGACCGTCATAATTTTTGTTTACATGGAATTATGTATGAATCTAATTATTACAAGTCTTGTATGGGCGGGACTTGTTCATAAAGGATTGGTATATGATTTGCTATAGTTAAACCCTACCCGTCACAGTTCTGTTTACATGTGATTGTATATAAATCTAAGTATTACAAGTCTTGTATAGGCGGGACTTGTAATAGGAGGATTTATAGGATAATTGCTATGTTGACTCGCTCATAGAGACCCTTACCTTAATTACTCTAACCGAGTACTCATTATCTATCTTGAATTGTATGTCGATATCGCCTGGTAGTTTACTCCCAGTCTCCGAAGACGAGTTTTAATCACTCGTCACATACTCATTAAAGCACATGCATCGTCATGTCATCCATCACCTTGAAAGTTATGTGAGTACGCGTATTACATCGGGAATTATTAAGTAGGATGATTTATAATATATTTATTTGAAAGGATTGGGACGCCTCTTCATTTAAATAAATAAATTGTAAATCCCCGAACCATAAGTTTATCAATTCATTATTTCCATAAATTAGGACGCTTCTTTATGCAAATAATGAATTATAAATGAGTGGGCTTAATGGTACCCGATACGAGACGAGTAAGAACCTAAACCAGATAATCACCGAAATCCGTTAAAAGGTCTAGAAATGCAATATTGTCTTACCACTCAGCGAAAACAGTAAGGCTTCACTTGAACTACATGATCTCATTCTTAAGCTATTTTTTTGCTATTGCAAATCCTTGCAATCATGAACTGTTCGTGGAACTAACAGACTTGTTACACACTTGAACCAATGGAGTTGATTCATCCTCGAACTAACGACTGAGTACCATATTTCGCCGTCGATCGCATAAGCTCTCCCGCGAGCTCCTCCCACTTGTTGAACATTATACTGGGGATATGGTTTCTCGGAGGGTCTCACCCTCTGCATCCCCTCATCATTCGTTATAGTTATTGTCGTTATGGTTGCTGTTGTTGGATCCTGGAGCGGTCTACTAGTGCGAAGACTTATGTCACGATACATACCAACTGGTACAACTTTAGCCAATAGGTAATGCAACCCCACCTTAAACGAGATAAACACCTATCGACGAAACAAATAGTCGGACGATTCATTTCGGACCACTAGTAGGAAGACTTAGGTCGCGATGCATCCTAGTACTGCCAAGTAAGTTGGGTGCTTACATCCATAAGCCACGTTGATGTGAATCATCGAACATTACAGATAGTAGAAACGAGACTCCGTCCTCGGACATTTAGAAACTTATACAAACATACTCACGCGACTACACTTTCTTCTTGAGATTTTCACTACAATGAGATTTCCTTATAACGCGGGTATATCAGTCATAAATTCTGTAATGATATTTTTGAAATGCCTATTTTATGGGATTAAATATCCTGGTTAAGCCTAACCAAAATTTTTGGTATAATGAGAAGTGTCGAAACACCGAATTTTTCTAAACGAAGTCTTAAGCGTCTTGCTTAGAACTGGTTTACTAAATTTTAAATCTTTTCTTGGTTAACACAAATTAAATCTCGAGACGAGATTTCTTTACGGGGTAGTTACTGTAACATCCGGGAATTTTCGAAATTCTAAATGACGATTTTACTCTTTGACTTTTTGGGTCCGAATTGACTTTTTGACTTTTGACGTTTTATTGTCTAATAAAAGCAATTACCGCGTGGCCGGTAAAATTTTCGGAACGTATTTTAATAATAAATCATATTTATTATTACACACCGCAAGTACAAAGTTACTTTTGACTTATTTGATTCGAAAACGAAAGAGATATATATTAATTCATAGTTGATTTATCAAAAACGAACCACTAAATCACGTTTTCACAACTCGGACTCTGAAGCAATTTGATATAAAATGATATTTCGGACAACTTTTTAGTTTTGCCCGAGACTTGAGAACAAGCAGAAGAGGGCTGAAACAGCCTCGCAAAATTTTAGAAGCGAGAACAACGCGTACATACACAAAAATAATTAAATTATATTTAATTACCACTTTTTATTAAATAAAAATAGTTAATAAATTAGTTAATATTTTATCCAAAAGCGTTTATTTAATAACGCGAACATTGAAATTAAAGTTTCATTTTTACAGACAAAGCTTACTCGCGACACCCACTAGTACCAAATAAATAATAATGATTTAAATATATTTTATAAAAATATTTATGAAACACTATAAAGTAAATACTCATTTTTATGGGAAAAATAATTTGGAACGAAATGACGCAATTGTCATATTTTAAATCCTTCATTAAGTGGCCTAAACGAGACCCGAACCATTAATTAACAAAAATTACATTTTTGGTCCCTCTGGTAATATTTATAAATTCTACCCTAAACTATATTTAGCTTGCCATTTTCCTTATAACTTTATATACACATATATATAGGTTATTAGGGTTTCTTGTTTCATAAAACCTAAACACTTATACACACACTCCCTCCTCCTCTCTAAATATCTGGCGCCCCAATATTTTCCGGCCAGTCTCCGCCGCTACCACCGCGACACCAACATCATCCCCCACATGCCATCACCATACCACCATCTCTACACACCACAGATCCACCTCTTCATCATCGTCGCCATCTCACATCCCCCTCCGCCACCCTCCATTGTCATAGCCACCCACGACAACCACCATACCACAACCACGCACCACCAACAGGGTTTGTTTGGTTATGATAAACACCGCAAGGAGTGCGTTCACAAAAAGGGTGCGTGTGGTTCATTTGCATCTGCAAGGGTGCGTTTGTTTATATGTTGACACCATAAGGGTGCACTTGGTTTTCATATCAACACCAAAGAGGGTGCGTTTGGTTTTGTATTTCGCAGCCAAGGGCTGCGTTTTGTTCTTACAACACCCAAAGGGGTGCATTTTGGTTCTTGCACCGACCAGGGTGCGTTTGGTTTATGTAAACCCAACAAAGGGTGCGTTTGGTTGACTGCCACCACCACAAGGGTGCGTTAGGTTGACTGAAATACCAATTAGGGTGCGTTTGGTACAGCTTAGGGTGCGTTTGGCTTGGTAGAAAACAACTAAGGGTGCGTTTGGTTATGCAGATTGGCACATAAGGTGTGTTTGGTTTGGCAGATTTGCCAAACGGGGGTGTTTGGTATAGCAGAAACACGCAAGGGGGGTGTTTGGTTCGACATATTGGATATAAAGGGGCGTTTGGTTGGGCAGATTTTGCACCAAGGGGTGCGTTTGGGTTAACATAAGAACCAAGGGGTGCGTTTGGGTTTAGAGAAGACAACAAAGGGGTCCGTTTGGTTGCAGAAATAGGTGCGTTTGGGTGAGCAGATTTACCGTAAGGGTGTGTTTGGGTTATATAAATTGATAAGTAAATATATCATAAGATTTATAAATATAAAACCGGTTGGTGGTTTAAATGTTTAAACAAATATAATAATTATTACTTTGCTTAGTTTATATAAAAATATATAAGAATATATATTTGAAACACGCGGATTATTTGAAAAGTGGAAAAACTTTAGATTTGATAAATATGGGAAACGATATATAAACAGAAGTGTCATGGCAAAATTTATATAAACTTTTATATTTAGTAATATTTTACTAAGGCTTCTATTATTTTGGAAACCGATAAAAGTTATATTTTAAAAATATAGTAATTTGTATTATACAATAACCGGATAAACGAACGAAAACTATACTTTTACAATGAGATAACTATTTTGGACACGACCCGTCGAGGAAACAAAATATGAATTTATAAAATATTATTTTATATTTTATAATTGTCAGCTAGAAGATAACATCATAATTGTTGTAGAAGCTTTACAAACATCGTTTGTTTAATCTATAACTTTAAGACGTGTGTCCACTTTTATGCAAGGACTTCTTATTAATTAAATTGGTGTCGAAGTATTTTGTTTAAATTATTTTCTCACGCTTCTTATATAATACCTGCAAAGTATTATATACTTCACATTAATCTTTGGATTGCTAGTCTTTGTTATATGAGTCATGGTACGAGTTATATAATGGTTTATTTTTCATATGTAATATATAAAGAATGTATTACATACTTTGCGTTCACTTTTCAATTTATTTATTTAACCAGCCACCAAACTATTACAACTTTAAATCTAAATCTTTATCAACGTGTCGCGTTGATGTAACCATTCATTGAGAAATCCAAATACATTATCCTAGGCTAGTGGGACTTAGCCGTTAAGATTAGTTGCAACTTCTTGATCGAGCCGCTTCGTCTTCTGTTTGTGTTGTGCATAATAGATGCCTATTTGCCAATCGTTCTTCATCATCAATGTGAGTTCATAACCTCGCTTTTGCAATCTTTTGAATGTTTTATAAACCCGCGAGGGGGATACATGCTTGTTTACAACTCTTTTACTTACTCGGTTATCTTATAACAATGTGATTGCTTTTAAAGGATATTGTGAGTTTATAGCCCCTCTTTCACTTGTTTTACAATTATTTTACAAATATCGGGGGAGAATACATGCTCATTACAACTTGTTTACATACTCATACTCATTTACAACTCGGTTACTTGATTTATATCATACTCTCTTTCTACTTATGATTTAAGTATTAAAGCTGTTTATGAATACACAGGTTATCCTTTCATTGGACAACAGTATTTCTGTTAGTCATCTCATGTTTACGTGTTACTTAATAGCGGATAGACCACTCAATGCCCGAAACTATCATGAACTGTTATTACGATTGTTAAAGCGTGAATGGTATAAAGAATATCTATTGACTAATATCCCTATCCGGTAGTAGCGCTCACTGTGCCGGTGTACCGAACAACGGGTATATATCATGTCAATTTCATTTGGTGTCTTGGTTAGACACCGGTAGGGCAGAAATACATTTGGCATATTATATGCTACATAAATTAGCTTCAGTCTCATGAGCTTAGCGCAATAGTAGATACATTTTATGTGATACTGTATTTGTTATAGTAGTCATACATTTTAGAAATCTTGTGGTCCAAACTACTTTGTTGAACATTATTGGTTATTAAACATTTTTCATTATACTGCGGTGAAGCAGTAGACACTATACTCTTTTGAATTCAATATTTACATTAACAAAAATCTATGAACTCACCAACTTTATGTTGACATTTTTAAGCATGTTTTTCTCAGGTGGATTAGATGCTTAGATAACTTGATGTGCATTGGGTTCTAAATTGACAGGATTTCATTCATGGATTTCTACTAACATTCAAATGATCAAATCTCGTTGTATTATTTCCAAGCCTTTTATTGTGATGAAATTATGTGACGAATGTTATATTAATTTCAAGAAAATCAACGAGATTATTTTCAAACGACACATTTAGAGGTCGTTCTCTTATATCTTGTGCTGTTGTATTATGAAGTAATACTCCCAGACATATTTCCGCTGCGACTCATTTTTGGGAGTGTTACAACCGTATTCTTCAACAATGATAAAGAATTAGATGCATTACCTACATTAGTAACAACCTTCTTTGGTGCGCTTGTGGAAGCCTTTGGCTCATATCTAACATTTTGTTTGGTCGAAGGACCAACATACTGACCACCATTACTATACTTAGATTTAGCTTTCTTCTTTTTCTTTTTACCCACCGTTTGAAAACCATCATTAGTGTTTTGACTGTTTTTGGCTAAGATGTGAGATTCACCATCATCCGTTGTACTTGTTTTTTTTACCGTAATAATATTTACAAAGCAAAAAATCTTTACCAAAAAAATATTACAATGTCACCGCTCAAGAGGAATTTTAGAGCTTTTTTTGTTTATCCAAAACAAAAATCAAAACATCTTATTTCTACTACATATAAAGCATTTAACACCTTTTTCAACTATATTATTTAAGGAACTGACGTATCACATCAAAGCTGAAAATATTATTTAAAGAAAACATTAAATGTTTGTAACAACTTTAACAAATTCAAGTGGGAATGCATTAAATGACCACATCTAATTTGGTCATGTAACCACTAATTTCTACAATTATGAAAGATTGCCACCGAGAAACGCCACCGAAAACGAGGTCGCTGTAAGAAACTGCTGCCACCGTATTTACTGTTGTAAGTTATTTTTTGAAGTTTTTAGGCTTTTTAAGTTTACAGGTCGAGTCACCGGGTTACTGGTTCAACCGGTTCTAATCAACCGGGTCGAGTTAACGAGTCACCGGGTTACCGGTTCAAACAGTTCGATCAACGGGTCAACCCAGTCTTCCACAAAAATAAAATTTATATATATTTGGAATGACTTAAAAAAAGTATATATATGAATATCTAAAACCGGGTTAACCCAGGTCACTTCAAACCCGACGGGGGTTTAAAAAAAACAGTTTAAGAAATGTTTAGGGTAGGTGGGATTGGATTCGGGTTTTCCTTTAGGAAATGTTGGAAAGTAAATAAAGAGAGAGAAAATTCATTATTATATGATATATATATATATATATATTATAAAGTAATTAAGTTGGAATATATATTTTTGTATTAAAATTGTGTGATTGGCAATTTTTCAAAAAATTTAGGGCTAATAGGCACGCGGTAACATTTGATTTGGGCTATCTTGGAGCCTAAAGCCCCCTACACCGACGTAACAAACGCATCCTTGGTTTATGGAATATAACACTTTTCTTTCCTTTTATATTGTTTTGCCTAATTTTCCTTTTATATTCTTTTTTTCTCTTATATAAATGCACGATCTTGAAGACTTGGATGAATATAACACTTTTCTTCCCAAGCGTCAGGTAAACGATAATTTTATCCTGTTATTCACGTTTTAGTTTAGGTTTACTATATTTTTTGTTTTAGGGTTTATGATTTATGATTGTGTCCTTTGTTAGTTTAATGTACTCTACATATGTGATTAGTTGATTTATACAGCCATATATATGATTAGTTTCGAAACTGGTAAGTGTTAGGTTTTACTGGAGTTCATGTTATAAGTTTTTTTTCTTTTTCTTTTTGGCGGATCAAATTGAGAGTTCACTTTGCCAGTCCACGAATATGTCGCACCCAACAGACTTCTCAAGGATAAAATTATACCTCTATTGGGATGTCGATAATTGCCGTGTTGATAAAAAAAGTGATGCCTATGAGGCAGTTCGTACTATCAAAGTTCGTTGGGGTATATGCTTTCCTAACGTAAATATTGCAAGCTTGCATGCATATACCAATGATAATAAGATGATACTAGCCTTATAATCGATATGTTCAAAATAAAGGCAATCCATAACAATGGATTCAAAATAAGACGTGTCCCGGCTCGATCCGCAAACGCCGCTGATACTAGCCTTATAATCGATATGTTCAGATCTGACTTGGAGCAACCGTCTCTCGTATTGTTAATATCGGGAGACGGGGATTTTTACGAGGCGTTTGTGTGCTTATATAGTTTAGGCTATACGACGGTTCTGCTTTACCCAAAAAATAAGCTCGCAACTGAATTACCAAATGTAAGTGATCATTCTTTTCCGTTTGAAACATTTAGTGGAGGACAATGTTTGCCAAACTGTAACCTGTATCTGAGACACAACCCTATAAATGCACCATGTGAGCAGCCTAATGGTCGACAAGTTGTAATATGGGATATCGACGCCTTTCGACTTCCTAGCAAAGTATACAACGATACCCAAAAATTGCACCAGCTTGTAATGACTAGCATATTTGAATTAGTTTGTAAGGTAATTACTACTCGTGAAAGGTTTATGGTACATGCGTTTGGGCCGAAGACTACACATCCAAAAGATCTCAGTAAGGACGGGGGAAGCGGGGGGGGGGGGGGGGGGGGGGGGGGGGGGGGGGGGGGGGATCCAATATTTTATAACTTCAAACTCCGAAAAGACAAGGGATTAAGCCAATCTACTTTGACATGTCTATGCTAGTCGATATTTTGTATTAATGGCAACTAGACCGGAAAAAACATGCAGTTTTGTTATATCAACAGATAAAGATGTGCCATAGGCTATATATTATTTAAGAAGTTTAGGGCATACTGTTATCACAGCTGTTCCCTCAAGTTATGAGTCTTTGCCCGAGTCTTTGTGTGTTTTGCGAGATGCTTCAGATTATACGATTGACTGGCCTGATTGGGAAATTGAAGCAAAGCTTGTTCGTCAAGTATGGAAATTGTATAAAAGCCACCATTAGAGATGTTTTTGTTTGAATGTTACAAACTTTTTAAATTTTTTTCTTATCGAAGACTTTTATGTATGTGGTTCACTGTTTCAATTCCAATTTAAGCTATAATTTTTGGTTCTAAATTATTGCATGTACATTTAATTGGTATGATCATTATGTACAAATTTGTCGTCATATACAAAGGAAAGTGAGTAAAAGACAAATGAGGCGTGTGGCATTATAAAAATAGTTCTATCAAAACCCTGTGTTTCACAGTCCTTTTACAATATACTTTTTTTCTCTTATGTCTATTACATTTAAACGTCCTTTTACAATATACTTTTGAGTTTAACCTACCGTATTTGACTTAAGTATTTGAAACAAAGCTTTTATAAACACAAACACAACATTACAAGCTTTTATAAACATAAAGCATTTATTTAATAATCCTTGAAAGTATTTTTGTTTACAAACAAAGTACTTTGTATCTTTGTGACACAAAAACTTAGTTTTAACTTTGTGATAAAACACATACACACTTTATGTAAATAGTTTGTAACTTTTTGTAAATATTTTGTAACTTTGTGACACGACAGACACTTTTTAAACTTTGTCACAAAGAAAGAGTATATATATCTAACACAAAGTATTTCAAATACTCTATCACAAAGTTTGTATCAAAAGTTTAAAAAGTATTGACCTTAACACCGCCATAGATCACAGATCACCGCCACCCACCGATCCACCCACCGATCCAGCGAGATTCTGATCCCCATCCGTTCCACGCAGACACAACAGAAAAACCACCAAGGGTGCGTGTGGTTTTTTATCAATAAACTTTATTTTCAAGGAGATCATTTTTATTTCTTATTATCGGCAGTTTCAGAACAAAGGAGGATGATGTGGCTAAGATTTCTTACGTACAGGTTTTTTCAAGATTTTTTTTTCCCTCGTCGTGTTTCAGCCGAAAAAAAAAAATATAAGAATTGTTTCAATCATGCAAACAGTACGGCCATGTTGTGGATACCTTTATTCTTAACTAAGCGGTCAAAAAATGGAAGGAGGTTTGGATTTGTTCGCTTCATTAACGTCTTCAATGAAGAGAGATTGGTGAATAACCTATGTACGGTATGGATTGATCGTTTTAAGTTACACGCAAATATTGCTAGTTTCATTTAGACCTACTTGACAAGAAAAAAAATGTTATACCAAAAAAAGTTGGTGGAGGTAAGAACAAGAACTAGCAATTCGTTTGTTTTTAAGGAAACACAGTGGTTTTTAATGGAGGGGTAATTCGTACCGTACATGTGGGTTTTGAATGGTCTAATTAAATTCGGTAATTTGGGAGAGTGAAGGTGGCATCACTGAGTTGGTATTATAAAGTGGTTATGCTGTTGTAAAGGACCCTGTCTAAGTACTTGTTGGATAGTGTGTATCATTCGTACCTGCTTGAGCTTTTTTAGGATGAGGCAGTGAGTTGGTTGGTGGGGTTGTTGATAATTCACTGATTAAGGGAGTGAGCGTGGGGGAGGTGGGGTTATTGGGGGGATCGGGTGGGGGGAGGAGGGGACCGGGGACGGTAGATGAGTGGGATTGTGTTTCTGTTTGACAGAGTGAGGGGGGGTGTGGGGAGGGGGGGGTCTATATAGCGACGCAATAACTCAAGGTGTGTCTGTTATTGGCAAGTCAATATACCAATAATAAGCTATTCCAAGACTCATTTGTGAAGTATTGGGTCATGGGTTTTCTTCAAACTGAAACAAGCCAGTTGGAATTTGACTAATGATGGAAGAATTGCTTAGGGTTGGAGGTTGAAGGTATCCGTTTAGGTTGTGGACGGATAACACCTTCAAACGAAATTGCGTCTAAGTGGGGAAGAGTTAATTGTTATGACGATCAGTATGGAGTATGTGTTCATTCGAAGAGTATTGTGTATCTACACGGAAAATAAGGAAAAGTACAATTTTGAGGAGTTTTAAAATTATTTTTACGTGCGTAAGACTCTTCTTGGATTCATGACAAAGAAAATCATCCAGGGGATGGGGTCATTATTCATGGAAGAAAATGATGATGTAAGTACAGAGTGATGTTGACTCTAAGGAGTGTGAATTTAAAGTTCACATGTTCACGGGGATTTATGGATGTGATAGTGATGTAGAGGAGGGCCCGGGAAACATTATTTGTGAAGATCGTGGAACACGAAAGAAAATAAGGGATGGTCTATGGTTATTTGTTGTTAAACCAAGAAATTCAAAGGAAGAATGGTAACAAGTTTATGTTATATATGCCTCATGTCATTGCAAAAAATCATGGGGGGTACCTCGTTCAGGTGATCAGTTCTGAATTTGATGGTTGAACTGGTGAATGATTGGACAGAAGTTATGGTGATACAAGAGATGGGAAGGGTGTATTTCGAATATGACAGAGATAATTGAATCACAAGGGGTGAAGGAGGTGAATCGATGAACTTTTTGTCCTGGAATATTCAAGGCCTTGCCCAAAAGGCTCTTAAAAAAAAGAGTGGGGTAAAGGAGTTATGTGTTAAAATAAGGTGAATTTTATGACTCTGCAAGAAACTAAGATGGAAAATATGGAGTTATTTAGTGTAAAGATGTGTTGGGGTAATTTTGCTTTTGATTATGTTTATAGTGATTTTGTCGGCAATTCGAGAGGTATTTTATGTGTGTGGGATCCCAATTCGTTTCGTAAAAGAAATGCCACTGTTAATGACTATTTTGTTATGATTCGGGGTATGTAGTGTCTAACAGGTAATAACCTTCTCATCATTGTGGTTTACACCCCTCATGATTGTAGAGACAAACAGATGCTATAGGATTATCTGACTTATGAGATTGGCAAATAGAAAAGGGAGGTGGTTATTATAGATGATTGCAATGAGGTGCGTTATAAGTCGGACAGATTCGGGTCGATGTTTAATGTTCAAGGTGCTAATGTGTTTAATTCGTTCATCAGAAATGCGGGTTTGGAAGAGGTTCCTTTAGGTGGTAGTGCGTTTATGTGGTGTCATAAATCCGCGTCTAAGATGATTAAACTAGATAGATTTCTTGTTTCTGAAAACTTAATATACTCATGTCCAAACATTAATGCTATCACGTTAGAGAGATACCTTTCGTGAAGCTTCTTTTGATTACGGTCCGACTCCGTTTAGATATTTTCATTACTAGAATGAGATGGAAGGTTTTAATAAAGTAGTGGAAGGGGACGCTTGGAGGGATAGGACCGTTTATAAGGGGACTTTTGTGATGTTAATTATGATGGTTTGAAGTTGAAGTTCCTTATAGTGAAGATTCTGGGAATGGTTAATTCAAATATGTTAAGATGTGAAACTACATTTAAAGCCAAAAATATACAAAGAGGGGCTAGAGGCTTTGGATGGCGATTGATTTATAGAGGTGTTGGTAATGTGGAGTTATGGTTTAACAAAAGAAACGGTGGTTTGTCTAATAATTTTCAAAAGTTAGACAAAATCCATTCTTATGAAATGGTCCTCAAATGCAAAGGGTTAATAATTGGGTCTTAATCGTCAAGGGGTCAGAACAATTACTAGTTTCTTTCAGGGAACCTAATCTCAACTTTCGTGTTGAATAAAACGGAGTATCTTATTTTTCGAATGCTTAATGGTGGAATGGTGAATTGCGATTGACAAGTACGAAGGCGGTAAGGGTGAATTACTTTCAACACTTCAGTAAGTAGATTTTAGATAAGGCCGTTGTTAGCCGGGCGACTCATTTAATATCAAGATATCCGGAAAACTCTTTTATTAAATTTCTGATCAACATAATGAGTTTGGAGAGTGAAGTGGTCTTATAAATGTGGAGATCAAGGGGAAGTTTGGGAATGATTGCGGGAACTAGATAAATCCCCGCCTAGATGGATTCACTTGTGGCTTCTCATAGCTCGATTCGTATGAAGATTGATTCAAAATTGACGTGCTATGATAGCTGTTAAGTAATTGCTACACAATATGGTAATAAATCCTATAAGGTTGCAATTGTATTTTCATAGCTTTTTTCCAAAAAATTCGTGGATGCGAACATGTAAAAGATTTTAGACTTTTGTCTTATTGGAAGTTTGATATTTAAATTCATTGACATAAAAATATTGGCGTTTAATTCTTGCGTAGGTGTTGTTTTGGGAGATAGTGTTAATGAGGTTCAATCAAGCCTTTCATCGTGGAAAAGACAAATTTTAGATGACCCGTTTATTCATTAATGTAAATTTTAAATGGAGCGAGACAAAAAAGAAAACAATCTTTAAAGTTTTAAGGTTGATTTATGAAAAAGCATATGAAATTCGGTTCGATGGGATTTTTTAGATGACATTCTAAAAAATGATTGGATTTGGCAAAAAAAACAATTAGCGTTAGTAGATTTCAAAGTGCCTTAGATCTTCGAGGGTTCGAAACCTAATTAATCGGAAGTCCAACAGAGGAGTTTCAATTTTTCAAAGGCTCATACAAGGAGATACCGTTATTCTACCATTCTTGTTCATCCTAATCATGGGAAAGTTTAACATTTTATCTTTTCAATGGTGGTGGGACAAGGAAGAATGTTTTAAGGTTTTATAACTAAGTTCTTTGTTGGGTTATTTCTGACTTGTTTTACGCGGATGATGGCGGTTTTTCATAGGAAAATGTGTGATCGGTAATATTTCTACTTTTAATAATGTTCTGCGAATGTTTTTATCGGGCTTATGGTTATTAAGGATTAATCATGAGCAAGGATAGTAAAATTTTGGGTGTTAATGTGGATAGCGGGACAAGTTAAAGGTGCTGCGTCGAAAGCTTGGATGTCTTTTTCTCAAATCTCCATTTACGTTTCTTGGATCGAAAGTGGAGAGGGTCTATGTCTTCAGGTTCATGCTGTTGGAATGAGGGGTTGCTAGATCTTTGGAGGAAGAATTGTGCTTTCTAAAATGGAGATGATGAAAAATTGTAGATTGTAGGTAGGTTAACAGTTACTTAATTCGGTTTTAGGATGATTGATTACAATTTTTCATTTGGTCGATTTTAGAGCCCCTCCTTGTGTGTTGTTGCAGTTCTATTAGTATCTTTTAGTAGTATATTTTTTAAGGGACTTGATTTGTTCAGGTTCTCTATTAAGAGGCTTTCGGGGGTTATAAGTGGAAAAATAAGTGTATTGTCTTGTAGCACGTTAAGGTATTGGGGGCCTTGGGAGTTTTTAAGTTTTATTTGCTTGTAAAATAAGAGGTCTAATGTTTAAATGGATCATTGGAGAGTTCTAATACGTAATAATAATTACTTTGTGATGGGTGCGGTGTCGTTTATCTAAGGCGATTCACGGGGACTAATGGTTTTGTTGGAGGACACCGTTAACAACGGGTACTAAATCCTGTTGGCTTGGATTTGGTCAAGGGAAAACTCACGTCCCTCTGAAAACTACAATGGGTTCAAATCTTACCTTGTTAGTATGTTATCATTAAAATTGGCGGATGGTGATAAAAACTGTTTTTTGGGATGAAGATTTGGATTGATGTTAAAACTCTTAAGAATCGGTTCCCGCGCATTATAGTCTTAATCTTATAAATTGATCACGGTGGCGGGTGGGAGATTGCGGTGAAAACTTGCGCCAACCTAGTTTGTTGGAAATATTCTTTTTTGAAAAGATAGTCCCCCCCCCCCCCGACCCGGGATTATCCCCCCCCTGGTGGAGTTGTGCCAGGATCAATTCACGAGTTTGTCAGCTTGGTGTGCATATGTTTCTTTTAATTTTCCTACTGTCTGAACAGATGAAAATGGAGATACCTTGGAGTGCTCGAGAGATTTTTTTATTGCGTCGGTTAGAAAGATTATTGCTGATATCTCGCGTTTTTCGCATGTTGGACTCGAATAAAATCGGTGGAAAAAAATATAGGTCGATAAATGGTGTAATGTTCATGCTTGGAAGGTAATAAGCACTGATTCTCGTCCCTACAAAGAGGTTTATTGTTTCTCGCTGGGAAATTGTTATTGATTCCATTATGTGTTTCTATTTTGTGTATAATGTGGTGGAGACATCTTGACAAGTTCTTTATTGTTGCTATGGTTAGACTAATTGTTCGCAAGATCACTCATTGGTGGGATGTTCCTTTTGTTCGACGGTTGATTTTATACGAAGATTGGTATTATTAGGCTTGTGAACCTCGCGGATTTCTTCAATGCATAAATAAGTATGTTCGTAAGGTCGTTTTCTATGTCAATGCTGGTGGCACTTCCCCCACCCCCCCCATGCGTTCGTTACGTAATAAAGCCTCCCAATTTTTGATTCTTAACATCTTTAGCATGGCGTGAGGCGTTGTATTTTGATGATGTTGTTTCTATGTCTTTTCATTGGTGCCGATATAGATGTAATGCGTCGTTTAGTTGGTACGATTGGGTTAAAAACCAAAATCTTGTCATTGTGTAATTGCTAGCTTTAATTGCTTACGTTATTTGTGTCAATAAAATATTGTTGTTCCGAAGAATAAACCGAACCATACAAAAAAAATATTATATCCCCTTATCCCTTTTCGTGATAAATTCTTTGTTATTGGTTTTGTTTCGGTTAGATTATAGAAAAACAAAAAGGTTTATTTCTTGGTAGATCCCGCCATTAAAAAGTTTGAGACGAAACCAACTAATAAACAAACCACCACCAAAACCACTACCGGGGACAGATTTACGAAGAAAAAAAAACATATAAACGTATAAGAAACTTAGCGCTAACAAATAGTGCATGAGTCGGGACTTAACATTAAAAAGTATGATTACTTTAGAAATAGGGCTTTTATTGACACAAATTTTAATTGACGCTGTAGAAATAAGTTGTTAGTGATGAGTTTTTTTGTCTTACATTGTCATACAAAACAGTGTAAGTATCAAAATATAGTTTTGACAAAGTTAATTATGTTATTTTTTAGAGAAGTTGTAAGCAAAAATTCTCATCCAATAAGTGCTAGTTGAGCAAAGCTCTAAAATTTATACACACATATACAAAGAGTAGAGAAAAAGGGTTAGTTTTTTTTACTCAATCCTTTTTCTGAATAGCGTAAGCAATAGCCTTACTTTTACCCGCACATTTTAAAAGAGTGTGAGTGAAACTTTAACTTGTATGTTAGGCTAAAACGCTTGGTCTCCTCGAAAAACACGATTTTGGTCAACAACACGGGACTGAGGACTGGACTAGACGAAAACCGATTTGGTCCAAAACACGGGATCGAGGATCGAACCGAAATGTTCGGTCCATGTATGGGTCGGTGCAGTCTAGTTCGGATTGTCGCTCCAGCCTAATTTCGGTTTTAGTACGTTTTTATAGATTGTTTGATGTTCTTGTACGTTTACAGACATTTTTCGTTCGTTTTTTACGTTTTCATTTGCTTTTTTACGATTTCGTTTGGTTTTTACGTTTTCGTATGTTTCCGAAAAAAAATGTAAAAAAATTAAATATATATTAGTGCCTTTTTGAGTAACTAAAAGATACTGCACAACAATGTATATATTAGTGAAGCAAGTGTGGCCAATATAAATGTAAACAAACCATATTTTTTGAATATGCTGAACTGGCCATGAACACTGAAATCCATGTCATCGATTTATATTAAAAATACTATTTGGGATCTTACAGGCATTATCTTCAATCATTGCCTCGCCTACCATCTCATACACACAGAACATTAGGCTGCGTTTAGTTGGAGAAAAACACTTTTGTTTTCCACAAAATATTTTGTGGAAAACAAGTAAAACAGAGATCGCGTTCATTTCGTCATTTTCCAACAAAATTCTTTACAAAACACAAAATTCATATTTTCTCCATTTATACACAAAACTAGAAAACAATTTTATTTTGTTTTCCCCGTTTTCCTTTTATAACACCCATATCTATTTTCTCCTTATTTTCTACTTTTTATACGTTTTTATAAGTTTTTTGATGTTTATGTACGCTTACAGATATTTTTTACGATTTCGACAGTTTTTTTACGTTTTCGTCCGTTTTTAACGTTTTCATCCGTTTTTCTTTTTTTTACGATTTCTTCTGTTTTTTTACGATTTCGTCCTTTTTTTGCTATTTTGTTCGTTTTTTTACGATTTCGTTCAGTTTTTTTACGTTTTCGTCCTTTTTTACGATTTCGTCCGTTTTATATGATTTTGTTTTGTTTTTTACGATTTCGTCCGGTTTTTTTATGTTTTCTTTTGTTTTTTACGATTTCGTCCTTTTTTTACGATTTCGTCCATTTTTTTTACGATTTCGTCCGTTTTTACGATTTCGTCCGTTTTTTTACGATTTTGTCCGTTTTTTACGATTTCGTCTATTTTTTTACGATTTCGTCCTTTTTACGTTTTCGTCCGTTTTTTTACGATTTCGTCCGTTTTTTACGATTTCGTCTGTTTTTTTGCGATTTCATCCGTTTTTTACGATTTCGTCCTTTTTTACGTTTTCGTCCGTTTTTTTACGATTTTGTTTGTTTTTTTACGATTTCGTCCGTTTTTTACGATTTCGTCTGTTTTTTACGATTTCGTCTGTTTTTT
>BQNB010100901.1:0-24598 GCA_026074375.1 Tanacetum coccineum | reverse complement strand
TTGTCGTTTAGCGAGTTTTCCCCAGCGACATATGTCGCTGGGGAAAAACACGATGGGGAAAGGGGCTTTTGTTGTAGTGTATACACGTATGACATATGCTGCCAGATTTCGTAAGTTAAACTCTAACTCTTCTAAATTTTAGTATGTAAAAGCAAATTGACGCATCAACGAAAGCTATATCATGATTGTCTGGTCTACTATACCCAGTATATTTAAGACAACATCTATAGTCTAGAACGAGAAGGTATAGAAGAGGTTGCATCTTTCTTGGGTGTTTGAAGATCCAGTGGTGACCGAAAGCTAAAAGAGTTAAAAAGTAGCACTTGATTTCCGAATATAATTCTCTACTGGATGAAGTAAAACAAAGAAGCTAATCTATGACATTTATAGATATTTTTTTTCAATAGGTTTAACTAAAGAAAAAAGATTTGAAGAATTGACTTATGAATATTTATGAAAAAAATGCTTAGAGAAATGGCTTGAATGAACACTGAAGGCTGGATACATGAACAGATTTGAAATTCCTTAAAGAAATCTGCCTATAGTTGTCGTTATTAGAGCGATTGAGTTAAGGGGGTGTTTGTTTAGGCTTATATGTGCGCTTATGAGCTTATTTCATTTCAGATTATATAACATAAGCCTTAATTTTCTGGCTTATTTTGAGACTTGTGGGCTTATATAAGTTTATTATGATATGATAAACTTATATAAGCTCATAAGAGAAGAAAAAGACATATGATATGTTGATAACGGATATATATATATATATACATACGTTGTTTCGGTCCACACAAGTTTGGACAGGTTTATGTAACTCCTTTAGCGAATCATACTATATTGCTACCATGTTCAATCTATATTGAAATAAACATCAATCTAGATAGAGTTTACGAACATGATGATGTTGATACGAAGAGGTGTAATCGAGTCAAGCCGAGTTTGTTATAGCATCAAAGAAACCGCTAAGAATACAAAACATCATAATATGTATACAATTATTATGAACTAAATACTTATGATTAGACTAACATTAATATTAGCTCCTGATAAGTACCCAAGAGTCGCCTAGTTGTACCAAAAATGCGTGTGAGCGAGTAATGACCACCTTAACGTACATGACGCATCCGATCTACCTGGTATAGACTTACTAATTTGTGACCAATTGGTGTCGTGATTCTCGAAGAGAATTTGCAACATCTCGTCCTCTTCGGGATTCCAGGGTCCTTCGATCTGTTGCATGTCTTTCTTTTGACTATTATTCACTATAAACATATTAAATTGAAGATCTTAATAGGTATAATTAAAAGCGAGAAAAAGCTATATATTGCACCCGAGCAGTAACAAAACAAAAGTGAGATATTCTATTAGACTTAGTTTGACCAATTATACAAAGGAAGGAAGAGAAAATAGTGAAAGTTTCCTGCATGGCTTAGTTTGACCAATATTGATGGATCCAGAATTTTCAATAAGTTGTTGCACAAAGAAAATGTTGGGTCGATTAAAGTTACACCGTAAAAAATTAAGGTAGCACAAAAATTTTTGGATGTTGCACATACTTAAAAATGTCAATTTTGAGCCCCTTTTTTCTATGAAAGGGATCCTTTGAACTTAGGGTGGGTGTTTGTAGGAGGAAATGTAGCAAGGATTGGAGGTTTCTCCATGGTTGCCTAGTCTATTGCCATAGTCACATTGACTATTAGTGAATGGCTAGATGAAGGATAGGACAAATGCTACTTTAGCTTTGGTTCTATTCTATTTCTTTGCTATCTTATTTGTTTGTTATCAGATATAGCTAGTAGATTTTGTATAAAGGAATGGGGATTGTCCATGTCCTTTTGTAAGTTGTATACATCTCTGTTTGGTAATATAATTTACCTTTTTACCAAAAAAAGTCAATTTTGATTATTTTTTTTACACTATGTGATCTAAAATCGGGTGTAGCTCGTGCCACACCCGACACCTATGTGTTATAAGCTGTTACTAAGCCAGATAATAAGCTAGAATAAGCTGTTGGATATAAAGTCTTAGACTTGCCACGTGAGGTGCACGTGATCTTCTCCTCAACTAACTCCAACTGATTTTATCGCCAAAACTATAGTTTAAATACTCGTTGTGTTTTCACTTTCATACTTAGCTAATCATTTTTGTAATTCAGTTTTCTCTCTGTAATCATTCCATTTACATTGTAACAAACTCATTTTATAATACAATTCAGTTTTGGCGGTCTATTTCTTGTTCTTGATTTCTTAACTAATTGTAATCCTTCAACAGATCTTAATTGATCCCTATTGGTGTGTATCAAGTGGTATCAGAGCACTTTTCTGGCACCAGTATTTCAAAATCTACCGTACAACCGTCATTTGTTCAGTTTTCGGTCATCTATTTTTCTCGCCAAAACTATAGTTTAAATACTCGTTGTGTTTTCACTTTCATACTTAGCTAATCATTTTTGTAATTCAGTTTTCTCTCTGTAATCATTCCATTTACATTGTAGCAAACTCATTTGATAATACAATTAAGTTTTGGCAGTCTATTTCTTGTTCTTGATTTCTTAACTAATTGTAATCCTTCAACAGATCTTAATTGATCCCTATTGGTGTGTATCAAGTGGTATCAGAGCACTTTTCTGGCACCAATATCACAAAATCTATCGTACAACCGTCGTTTGTTCAGTTTTCGGTCATCTATTCCGATCACATGTGATCAAGATTGACTAAACAAAGTTTTCTCTTCAAAATACGTTTCCATTCACAAATACATTCCTAATCTTGTTCTTATTTCCGTTTCCATTCACAAATACGTAGTTAGGTTCATCATTTCACAAAATACGTTTATTCTAACTGTTAGTGATCAATTGATCAAGTTAGAAGCAATCTTTTTACATATTGGTTGTAAGGCTCCAAAAACATAGAGAAATTAATTAATTACTTGTTCTTGGTTAGTTACAATTCTGTTACAATGGTGGTTTCAACTAGAAAATGCAAATCCTAGTACTTCTAATGGAACACCATTGGTTCTTGATGATGAAACAAAGAGGTACTTGGCTGAAACAATTGCTCGTATGATGGAATGTTCTTTAGCCAATATACAAAGATCAATGGCAGAAATGGCTAATGATATAACTGCTTTGAGTTTACAAAATAATCAAATCTTGAATAGGGGCCCACAATTGAACCATAGTAGGATGGCTAAGATAAAATTTCCTAAGTTTTCTAGTGATGATGTAAAAGGATGGGTGTTCAGGTGTGAGCGGTTTTTCTTGTTAGAATAGACTCCTAACTTGGATAAGGTAACACTCATTTCTATTCACTTATATGATAAAGCTTTGTTATGGCATAGTCAGTTTGTTAGAACTCATGGTACTAATGTTACTTGGAAAGTTTAAAAGAAATCCATTTTGGCTAGGTTTGCTATCCCATGTCTGAGTTAAAGAATTTGAAGTATGAGACAACTGCTAGGGAGTATGAGGATGATTTTCATAGTCTTTTGAGTAGGGTAGAAGTAAGTGAAGATCATGTTGTTAGTTTGTTTATGGGTGGTCTTTCTACTGAAATAGAAATGAGAGTTAGGATGTTCAAACCAAAAAATCTAGCAGATGCCTATTGTTTGACAAATCTTCAAGTAGCTACTTTGAATGCTTTTAAAATGAAGGGGAGAAGTGCTTTTGTTTCAAATCAGTCAAGGTATCCTAATGGGTCTACTAGCACTTATCAAAAGCCTTTGTTAACAACTCCTAACATTTCTACTACTAATATCAATGCTAAGCCAAATACCCCAGTTACAGCACCTAACATAAGATTATCACAAAAAGAATATGCAAAAAAGAGGGCTAACAATTTGTGTTTCTTTTGTGATCAAAAGTATGTACCAAGGCACAAATGTTGTGGCCAATTGTATTCTCTAGTACTTGTGCCTGAAATGGGAAGTGAAGGGGATTTTTAGAGATAGATGAGTCTGTAGTAAATAATGGGTTGATGGATCTGCAAGAACCATTAATTTCTTTAAATGCACTCACTAGTACTAACAATTTTAAGACTATGAGGGTTATTGGAACAGTAGGAAAACATTTACTCCACATTTTTATAGATTGTGGATCTACCCATAATTTCTTGGATAGAAACATGGCCAAACACTTGGGTTGTAACATTAGAACCACATGTCCTTTGTCAGTTACAGTTGCTGATGGGAATAAGTTGATTACTACTTCTAAATGTAAATGGAAATTTGGTCCTCATCCTTTCTCTACAGATGTCATGTTGTTACCATTAGGGGGATGTGATATGGTACTTGGAATACAGTGGTTGGCAACACTATGAGATATAAGATTTAATTTCCAGGGGTTAAGAATGGATTTTAATATGCATAAACAAAAGGGTTTTGCTTAGGGGTACTCATAAGTCTAACTTGGATTGGTTGAGTACTAAAGCTTTAAGTAAGACTGTCAAACAAGCAACACTACACTCTATGGCTCTATGTATCTTTCCTGACTCTGTATCTACTTGTATGCAAATTAAAGAAGTTCCATCTGCTCCTATTTCACCTATACTTCAACAAGTTATTGCATATTATAAAGATGTTTTTGCTATTCCTACTGAGTTACCACCAAGGAGGGAACATGACCAATAAATTTCATTGGTTGAAGGAGCTCAGCCAGTCAACATAAGTCCTTACAAACACCTACCTATTCAAAAGGATGCCATAGAGGAAATGGTAGCAGAACTTCTAGCTTCAGGGGTCATTAAGAAGAGTACTAGTCCTTTCTCTTCTATAATTGTCATGGTTAAAAATAAGGACAATTCTTGGAGAATGTGTGTAGACTACAAGCAACTAAACAAGCAGGCCATCAAAGATAAGTTTCCCATCCCTATTATAAAAGAGTTGATTGATGAGTTACATAGGTCACAGTTGTTTACCAAACTGGATTTAAGGTCTGGATATCATCAAATCAGGATGAATAATGCAAACATAGCCAAAACAGCATTTAGAACTCCTGAAGGGCATTATGAGTTATTGGTCATGCCATTTAGATTGACTAATGCTCCATCTACTTTTCAATCCTTAATGAATGAGGTCTTTAAGCAATATTTGAGAAAATTTGTTTTGGTGTTCTTTGATGATATTCTCATTTACAGCCAAACAATGGAAGATCATGTTTTACATTTGAAGATAGTGTTGGAAACTATGAGATCCCATAAGCTTTATGCCAAGAAGAGTAAATGTGTGTTTGGGACTGACAAAGTGGAGTACTTGGGACATATTATATCTGTTAAGGGTGTGGCAACTGATCTAGAGAAAGTCAAAGCTATGTCTGACTGGCCAATACCTACTAATTTGAAGCAATTGAGGGGGGTTTTGGGCTTGACAGGGTACTATAGAAGGTTTATCTAAGGTTATGCTAGTATTAGTAAGCCTTTGACACAACTGTTGAAGAAAAACAACTTTGTTTGGTCTGATGCATCCTAAGTAGCCTTTGTTCAACTCAAAAAAGCTATGGTTAGTGCTCCAGTACTTCAATTGCCCAATTTCAATAAAGAATTTACACTTGAAACTGATGCTTCAGGAGTTGGATTAGGGGCAGTGTTACTTTAAGAGGATCACCCAATAGCCTTTCTTAGTAAAACACTATCTTCCAAACACCAGCTTATGTCCACTTATGAAAAGGAATTTTTGGCTATTGTATATGCTTTGGAGAAATGGAGAGGTTATCTATTGGGCAAGCATTTTAAGATTAAAACTGATCATTTTATTCTTAAATACTTGTTAGATCAAAGGATGTCTACTCTTACACAGTTGAAGTGGTTACCAAAATTAATGGGTTTTGACTATGAAATTCAGTATAAGAAGGGAGTAGAAAATGTTACTGCAGATGCTTTGTCAAGATTGCAGTCTTCTAATGAGTTGTTTAGCATGATTTCTTCTTCCCTTACTACTGATATTTACCAAAGAATTGCAGCAACATGGAAGTCAGATGCAAAACTACATAATATCATTACAAAGTTGCAGCAAGGTCAAGATGTCAAAGGATCTTATTCATGGGATAATCAAGAGTTGAGAAAGAAAGGCAAACTAGTGGTTGGCAATGATTAATCTCCTAGGACAAAGCTTCTTAAGAAGTTCCATGAAGGTTTAGTGGGAGGACATTCTGGAGTTAAGAAACTACAAACAAGATTTGCGGTGTGTTCTATTGGAAGAAACTGAGCAAACATGTAAAATAATTAGAGCTGGAATGTGATATTTGTCAAAGATATAAGCTAGATTTAGCAGCTACCCAGGCTTCTTACAACCTTTACCCATACCTACTAGGATCTGGTCCAACATTTCTATGGATTTCATTGACAGTCTTCCTAAGTCCCAAGGCAAGACAGTCATACTTGTGGTGGTGGATAGGCTGATTAAGTATGGCTACTTTATACCACTTTCTCATCCTTACACTGCTACAGATGTTGCACAAGTTTTCTTGGACAACATTTACAAGTTACATGGCCTGCCAAACACTATTGTTTCTGATAGGGACAAGGTGTTCTTGAGTATATTTTGGAAAGAAGTATTCAAACTACTTCAGGTAAAGCTTACTATGTCTATTGCATACCACCCACAGACAAATGGGCAACCTGAAATAGTCAATAGGTGCTTGGAGTATTACCTGAGATGTATGATTGGGGAACAACCTAAGAATTGGATGAAGTAGCTTTCATTAGCAGAATGGTGGTGCAATACTAATCATTATTCTGCTATTAATACCACACCCTATGAGATTGTCTATGGTCAAAGTCCACCTATTCATGTTCCTTATGTAGGGGGAGATAGTAGGGTAGACTCAGTAGATAGGACCTTAACAGCTAGAAAAGAAGTGTAACATTTCTCAATTTGAGGTCATTTCATGATTCCTATTATTCGTCACTATTTATTTTGGTCTAATACGCGTTTACTTTTAATTTTACTTTTAAGCTAAGTCGCATAGACTAGAAGTAATCATTTAATGTAAACGGTCATCCAATAAATGAAGGTTTACATCGACCAAGTAATATATAATTATTGAGAAGATAATTATTAACTTTGCGTATTTTATTTCTATTGGTCACGTAAAGGGTTTACGTTTTGCAATAAAATACATTTGGACACACCTCAAAAATACCTAGACTCAAACCAATACCCACTTTTAAAACCTTAACACAAAAATTAAGTAAATTTTGTGTACATAACTTACTATGGCCGAATATTGGGCACCAAAACAACTAGAAATCTTCCTTTGATCCTTAAGTACATATACAAAGTTCCATTAATTAATTTTAGTCCTTAATGTCTCCCACTAACCTATTACACAATGGTTAATAACCATTGTGTCTCTCTTTTTCCTTGTATAACCGGCTAGTGCATGTATATGCACAAAACCCATAAGATTTCCATAATCTAGCTCAATCTTGTACAAATATCCTCTAATTAAGACATGTACTTAGTGGTTTAGCTAAATACAATGTGTGACTAACTAAAAACTACAAAACCACTTTGTTAAGGGCAAATTTTTGGTTTGTTTAGGACTAGGAGGTATGTAACTAGCTCATTCGCCTATAAATACACACTCATATTGTTACTTAAAACATTTCTAAAACTCTCAAACCCTCTCAAGGATAAACCATACTCATTTACTCTCTCTTGCATTTGGTTCTCTTATAACCAAACCCATACAAGACCCACATTCTTTCTAAGGACACAAGGTGCACTTAAGTTAGCATACAAGGGTGTTAAGAAGTGTATACGAGCTAAGGATTGGGTATACCAAGCTTTGAAGCTTAGGAATATTACACGTTTGGGTGTAAACACATTGTGTTGTCTTCTAATCCACGAAACTATATACTAGAACTTTTGTAAGTCACTATACCACTCGTATTATATTTGTTTTCCTTATGAACTAGTCAATATGTCTCGTCAATATATAAATGTTATGCTAGCATAAGTTCACGCATACTAAATGTGAAATATGTGTGTTATACGCAACGTAATTGCATATGCACGACTTGTGTGGTGTTAAAATGTGAAGACAACACGTAACAACGAGGGTTAATAACAAACAAGATCTTAAACATTTCATTAAATAAAAACGTGGACCTCCGCGCAAACAATAACCCTTATGCGTGAAATTTGTACGAAACCACACGTAAACTTTTCAAGTAAACACGACACAAAGGCTTGGGAACGTATACACTACATAAAAAAACGCTTGCATGTAAAAAACGACGTGTTTACACGTTAAACACACAACATTTCATCACTAGGACTTGTTGAACCTTATGTAAATTGCTAGGAGACAAATGGGCCACGTGTACTCACGTGTAAACCAAACGTAACCACCTTCAGGCCCAACTAGCCTAACAGGCCCAACTATGGGATAACCATGGCTTATAAATAAGCTCATTCAAGCTTATTAATTGAATTAGGAAAGTTGGTGAACATATATATAACAAGCATGCATGAGTAAAAACTTTCTATTGGGTCATGCAAGCCCAACAGCCACGAGCAACCTCAAGCATGCCCAATAAGCCAAGCCATTAGACCCACAGCTTATTTATAAGCTCAATGAGCTTATTAATAATCGAACGAGCCTATTCATGCTAATATGGACCCTTTATACCTTTTAAAAACCAAACGGATCCTAAATGGGCTCGTTAGCCTATTACTGTGAACCACGAAACCCATATGCCACGAATAAGCTTGGCAGCTTATTTGTGAGCTTAAAATAGCTTATGAGGCTTATAATAAACATATAGAGGCCATTAAACCATAATGTGACAAGCCCAAAAACTTATAATGTCTATCGGACTTATAATGGGCCCAAAAGCCCATTACCGGGTACCTATGTGCTTATTTAATAAGCCACGAAATGAAAATAGCTTAACATATTTCATGAGTACTTCTTGAGTTAATAAAATAAGTTGGATCATGTAGTGAAACTCAAATGCACCCTTAAAAGCGTTTCGGGTTATGATTGGTGGGCTAACAAGCCCAACAAACTAGAATAAACTCAAATAAGCTCAGCCAAGCTTATTCTTCATCCAAACAGTTTCATATGAGCTTATACAAGTCAAATGAGAGCTTATGTACTTTTGGAATCCTAAATGGACCCTTTATTTACTTAATGGGCCTTAACGAGCTCAAAAAGCCCAATAAGCTCAAATAAGTTCATTCGAGCTTATTTATAAGCTGACTCAGCTTATGAGTCTTATTGGAGCTTAATGAAACCCAATGCTACTTGTTAGATCTTAATTGGGTTTAAAATGTGATTTTTACAAGTTAAGGGACTAAATGTGTCAATTTTGAAACTTGAGGGTTTAAAACTTCCAATTCACTATTTTAGTAAGATGAAGGACTGTTTTGTCATTTCTGAAACTTTAGGGATTATTGGAACATATAAGGACCTAAAGTGTAACTTTGTAAAGTTGAAGGGCCAAATGTGTACAAGTGAAAACTTAAGGGTCTAAAGTGTAAATACTATATTTTCATAAACTTAAGGGACTATTTTGTAATTACATAAAACTCAAGGGTAATTTATAAACAAATGTGATTTTATAAACACTTAGCGAATCAGACAAATTATATTCGGATATTATACAAGTAAACCTACGATTTAATAAATACGAATATTTATTAATAACATTTATACGTATACAAGAATGTGTGAAATCGTATACCTTCCCAAGAGCCATCAAACATTTTCAAATACGATAAACATGTGTACCACCACACAAGTAATAACAGTATATATAAGCTAGCAAATTACTGTAGTTATACATTGAGTCTTTAGCCTAAACTTGTAGACTAAGACTGGCCGTATTTACTTAGGTATTTGAAGGTGTGATTCATACTTGGATATATACTATCATTTTCAGAGGACTATTTACTAAGGTGAGTTCATAGCCCCATGCTTTACAATTATTTAAACGATTTACATCCTTGGGGTGAGAACATGCTTTATTTTACAAATTGGACGCAAGTGTACATTTTATACTACAATTACGTGTTTGCCTAAGTAGCGATAACCTACTGAGCCCTTTATCATGAACTGTCTATCACTAGGTTGTGAGCGTGAATGTTATAAATAGATCTATTTGGGACTGACATCCTCGTTTGGGTAAGTAGCGCTCATTGTGCCGGGTTGCCGGACAATAAACGTGTACCATGTCGGATTGGGATGTTGCGGGTTAGAACATCATTCACGGGCATTTATTGGTAATTTATTGCATTCATACATGTCGAGCTTCAGTGTCATGAGCTTAGCGTTTTCATTTGTGCGTGCGTTGGGCCATAATTAGTTTGTAGGACCGTTTGATCTGTTTGAATTATTTTTGGGTTGCGTTTGAATTTAAGACTTAATTTGTTGTTAGGATTTGTTTTGTTTGTACAAGATTAGTAAAAATTGCATGAATCAAATTGATATAAAATGTTATATCCATAACAGTTTGTTTGAGTTTTATTGATTTTGGTACCGGTCAACTCATGAGGCGCGGAGCTTACGGGTTTATTTAGCTAGATAGAATTTAATTATTTTCTTTAGCTAAATAAATTGGGTGGTTTATGTTTATTTGCGGCTCTTCAATTCGGTTTCATTTTCTGATCCTTTTTCAATAATTAGTGTAGATTTATTTTATCGTTTTATAATATGTTTGTCTATTTGAATTTTGCCATGCTTGATATAGACTTATTTTTATCTTTTGATGTTATAATGTTTGCCATATTTAGTTAGTTGATTTATTTGCTCATTTAGTGTTTAGAAATTAGTGCGGATTTAAAATATGATTAGAGATTATTAATTTGCGACATTTATTTAGATTAAAGTTTTTAAAAGTTAAAAAAAATAAAAAAATAATAATAATAAAAAAATGTAATTTCTTTTAATGTGAGATTTATTTTTAGAAGTTTGCAATTTTAAAATTGAATTTATTATGCTTGCTTAATACTCATTTTTGTTTAATGTTTTACATGTTTAATTGTTTTTATTGCTTTGCTCGTTTTTATGCTTTTATTTACTTTATCAATATGTCAAGTAGGATTTAGGAACCCAAATCAAAATCATTTTAAACCATTCAAAACGCGCGATCACGGACTTAACTGATTCTCAATTCACGCTTCGTCGAGGGAAGACGACCCGGGAGGTTTTTGAGACAACTTTGGTTAAAAGTTTGTTCCTAGAACCCGACGGAAAATACTTACTATACTATTATTTGATATAATCCTTATATACTATACTTATATATTATATATAGTGTGTGTTCGGAGCGTATCAGAAACGTAATTACTTTTTTATGATGTTTGCATTTGTTTTTTAATCATACATTTGGAAATCTTGCGGTCCTACTATTGATTTACATAAACCTATGAATTCACCAACTTTATGTTGACGTTTTAAGCATGTTTTTCTCAGGTCAATAAGGCATGAGGTGCAGTGATACATTGGAAGTCAATAATTGAAGAGTCATATTAAAGATTTGGGGTCTTATTACATTTTGAGGACAATTGTTATAAAATGAAATCTTTATTTATATTGTTGAACAATTTGAAGCCATGAGCTTATGTAACAAACAAGTATTTTGTTAATCCAATGTATCTTTTTCAAACGACACGTTTAGTGGTCGTTCTCATATCTTGTGCTATTGATCTATGAAGTAACGCCCTCGGATATACATTATATTCCGCTGCTACCCAGATTTGGGGGTGTTACAGATTGGTATCAGAGCCAAGGTTATAGAGAACCAGGTCAAAAGTTTTGTCTGGACTATAACCATTTTCAAACACTGTTTTCACAAATGGGATTTGCGAGGGACATACATACATTACTTGTTTGCATCCAGGATATATGCTTACATGACATGCATTGTTTTAGCATTAGTAGTTACTAAGTGCTTACATGATTGATTGATATACGTGTATATAAATTATATTACGTATAGTACTATAAGACTCTTATAATTAAAGCTTATAGACATATCATACCGATCCCTCTTATAAGTAATACTTATATAAGCTATTTTCGCTTTTTGCAGTAGTCATGTCTTCTGCATCATCTGCGGTTACCTACACTTCCGTCTATACCGATTCTGAACCAGGCAGAGTCTTCTGGGGAGCCGATGAGGAGATATCTGATGGAGGCATTCCGCGAGTCATCGTATTAGGATACGATGGACTCCCTATACAGCCAGTAGCCCCACCATCACCAGATTACATACCAGGCCCAGAGGATCCACAGACCCCACCAGTACCACAGGACGAGGATGAGCGTGAGCCTATGTTCGTACAGGCACATGATCCTGACTACGTGCCAGAGCCTATATACCCTGAGTATATACCATTGGAGGATGAGCATGAGTTTCCAGCTGAGGAGCAGCCATTACCTCTTGTTGATTCACCTACTGCTGAGTCACCCGGGTATGTTACTGAGTCGGATCCCGAAGAGGATCCAGAGGAGTACGAGGATGATGAGACAGAGGATGGTCCGGTTTACTATCCTATAGACAAGGAAGATGATGGAGATGATGATGACGAAGATTCATCTAGGGATGACGCCAATGATAAGGATGAGGATGAGGACGAGGAGGACGAGGAGGAGGAGGAACACTTAGCTCCGGCCGACTCTACTGTTGTTGTACCTGCTGATGAGCCTGTTTCCCCACCTGAGGGAACAGAGCCTGTTATACCACCACCCTCCACTGACATTACTATTAGGGCTAGGATTATTGTCCTGCCTCACGCTTTCATATCCCTTCTACCAGAGGCAGAGGTCGAGAGACTTCTGGCCATGACTACTCCATCACCATCACCACCTATCTCACTATCACCACCCTTTGTAGGAGAACGCCTTGCTAGGTACACGGCCCCACCTGCACATTCATCACCACCACTTGTGCCATCACCATTACTAACACCATCTGGGTGTCCAACCCAAATCCAGACACTTAGGATAGCATCCACTCAGGCCCTTATTGATGCAGTTACTGCCGCATTACCATCACCTCCACTACCACCACTACTACCATCTCTATACATACCACCACCTGTGGACTGTAGGGATGATATTCCCGAGTCTGAGCAGCCACCTTGTAAGAGGTTGTGTTTGTCCACTCTAGGATCTAGATATGAGATCGGGGAGAGTTCAACTACCAGACCTACCAAAAATCGAGGGGTAGATTACAGGTTTATCAGCACCGTAGATGTTGAAGCGAGATGGCAGGGGATTAGTGATTTTGGGTATGGTATTAGGGATACTTGGGTAGATCCGGCAGAGACAGTTCCTGAGATAGCACCTATGACCGTGGGAGAGGTCAATACTAGGGTCACAGAGCTTGCCGAGCTCCACAAGCATGATACATAGGACTTGTATGCTTTACTGGAGGATGCTCAGGATAGTTGGTCTCATATATCACAACGAGTCGATATGGACTCGCAGCGGGTCGACTTACTTATGGGGGATAGGATGACTCTCCAGGAGATAATATGGATGGTGGAAGAGGAGGCCTATACTTCCCGAGAGGCTTGGGCTCACTCGATAGGATTGAGTCAGATGACCCATCAGGAGCTTCATACCCACCGTGATCATGTGTATGCACACGAGACCCATCTTCAGGCACATCAAACACAGCTACAGTTGCAGGGTACTCTCATTCAGACACAACATCAGGTACGTAAGACTCGCTTTCAGATGTAGCAGGCTGAGATAGCAGCGCTTCAAGAGACTGACCGTAGGCGTCAGGCACAGATGGTAGAGACTCTCCATGTGATGAAAGACATGAGGCGAGAGATGAGCGACATGCAGACCGAGTTGCTAGCACTGCGAGGACATCGGAGAGCTAGATAGCCAGCACCAGATGCTAGGATTTCAAATCACCAAGATGCTTCAGGGGATGCGGACAGTCACGTCTAGTGGTTTATGTCATTTCGTCTTGCTAGGTCATTGTACAACCATGTTAAGTATTAGGGGTTTTCCCCGCTAGCATAGCCTTAGATCTTTTGTATTGTATTTTATGTAATCAGACAACTATTTCATGTAAAATTTTCAAAGTTATGAATGAAATAGATACGTTATGTTGTACTATATACCTCTTTTGTATTGTTTATCTCATTATTACATTATTATATTCTGTCTTAATTATGACCCTCAGGTTGTGGTCTTTTGTGTTATAGACAAATCCATGGCCACCTGCGGACAAGACGAGGACAATAATACCCCTGCTAACAACACCAACCCAAACAACATGACTCCAGAATCCATCCAAGCAATGATTGACCAGGCTCTTCTGTGAAACTCCACCAATGGAGATGGAAGCCACAGTTCACACGGGGATAACTTTAGGAATGTGCAAATTGTACGCCCTTGTTTTTACGCTGACTTCATGAAGTGTCAACCTTTAAAATTCAAGGGGACTGAAGGCGTGGTTGGTTTGACTCGGTGGATTGAGAAGATGAAGTCAGTTTTTAATATCAGTGGTTAAGCTATTGAGAATCAGGTAAAGTTTGCAACCTGCACTCTGTTAGGTGCTGCTTTAACTTGGTGGAATGGTCAGATAAGAACCTTAGGTCCTGAGGCATATGCAATGACTTGGGAAGTACTCAAGAAAAAGATGACGGATAAGTATTGTCCGCAGGGTCAAATCAAGAAGTTAGAAATCAAGCTGTGGAACCTAAAGGTTAAGGGGAACGATGTTCCAGCATACACTGAACGTTTCCAAGAGCTAACCCTGATATGTACTAAGTTTGTTTCCAATGAAACCGAAAAGGTTGACAAGTATATCAGTGGACTTCCTGACAACATTTATAGGAACGTTCTAATCTGCTAGACCCAAGACGTTGAGATGAGGATACTATTAGTTGGTCAAGACTAGTGTATGGTCAAAAACTTTCGCACCTACAAGAAAGGCAGTCTGATAATAAGAGGAAGGCTGATGATTCATCCAGAAATAACCATGGTCACCAACAATAACCCTTCAATAGGCAGAATGTCGCCAAGGTCTACAATATAGAGACAGGCGAAAAGAAGCTGTATGGGGGATCTTTGCCCAAGTGCACTAAGTGCCATTTTCAACATAATAGCCCCCGTTTGCACAGAAGTGCCACAAGTGTGTACTAGGTAGGGACTTTGCCCCGACTATTGAAGGAATACTGGCAACACAAACGTTACTAATACTTAGAAGGGCAATGGGGCAGCTCCCAAGGGGAATGGTTGTTTTGAGTGTGGAGCACCTGGGTATTTCAAGAAAAATTGTCCTAAGTTGAAGAATAAGGATGGGGGGAATGGGAATGCACAAGGTTGGGTGTATGTAGTTAGGAATGCAGAGAAGAGAAGGAATGCATCGGGAAACCCAGATTCCAACGTTTTTACGGGTATGTTCCTCTTAAACAACCACTATGCATCTATCTTATTCGACACTGGTGCCGATAGAAGCTTTATATCCACTGCATTTAGTTCCTTGATTGACATCGTCCCAACTCCATTACATAATAGTTATGAAGTCGAATTAACTGATGGGAAAATAGTCGGGATAGACACTATTATACGAGGTTGCACTTTAAATTTCTTAGACCATCCGTTTCACATAGATCTAATGCCCGTAGAACTAGGTAGTTTCGACGTCATTATCGGTATGGACTGGTTAAGAAGATGTCACGCCGTGATCGTATGTGATGAGAAACTTGTTCAAGTTCCCTATGGGAATGAAACTTTGACTTTTTGTAGCAACGAGAGAGAATCTCGATTGGCAGTTATCTCATATTCAAAGGCTCAAGAGTACATGGCAAAGGGATGCCAGGTCTTTTTAGCGCAGATATCCGCCAAGAAAGAGGATGAGGATCAAAGTCGCAGAAAGGAAAACTAAATTAAGGACGTGTACCTATGTCC
Source organism: Tanacetum coccineum (assembly GCA_026074375.1). Classification (NCBI taxonomy): domain Eukaryota; kingdom Viridiplantae; phylum Streptophyta; class Magnoliopsida; order Asterales; family Asteraceae; genus Tanacetum; species Tanacetum coccineum. Next base: position 8,718 of record BQNB010100901.1, on the reverse strand, counting down.
CGATACTTTCCTGAAGTGTTTCCCGAGGACTTGCTGGGTCTTCCTCCGGCTCGACCAGTGGAATTTCAGATCGATCTGATCCCAGGAGCCGTGCCCGTAGCTCGAACACCATATCGATTGGCTCCATCCGAAATGAAGGAATTATTGGAACAATTCGTACTAAGAGCCTTTTCGCACAAAAGGTCTTCAATAAGCCTAGTTCCTCACACTTGGGGAGTCCCACGGTATGTTTATCAAAAGAAGGTGGGTCATTCAGGATGTGGCATCTGACCTAACCATGAGTTAAATATACTTGATAGTGAAGAATCGTTATCCACTCACAGAGGATCGTCAATTTATTTGATCATCATCTATGGATCAATATTTATCGAAGTTGATCTGAGATTGGGTTATCACCAGCTTAGAGTACGAGAGCAAGACTTTCCAAAAGATGGCATTAACTGAACTCGTGATGACTCATTTGCGTGTTCCAGGTTATGCAATTTCGGACTGCAAACGCACATGCTGTATTCATGAACTCATGAACGGTATGCATAGCTTACTTGATGTTTGTATTGTGTCGTCGTCGATGACATACTTATTTAGTCAAAGGACAAGAAAGAGCATGAAGAACATCTTAAGGCCATTTTGGAATTGCTTAAGAAGGAGAAGTTGTATGCCAAGTTTTCAAAATGTGAATTTTAGATTCCGAAGGTACAATTTCTCAGGCATGTCATTGATAGAGAGGCCCTACATGTGACCCAGCAGATAGAATCTATCAAAGATTGGGCATCTTCTAAGACACCAACAGAGATCCACCAATTTTTAGGTCTTGTTGGTTACTATCGAAGGTTCATCGAAGGATTTTCGAATATTGCTAAATCAATGATGAAACTTACTCAGAAAGGAATCAAGTTTGACTGGGGTGAAAAGGAAGAGAACGCATTTTAGTTGATAAAGCAGAAGTTGTGCAGTGCGCCAATTCTGGCTTTACCTAAAGGGAGCAAAGACTTTAGTTTGGTCCTACTGTGAACTTATTCTGCGTACACAAAGGTTTAGGTGTTGTATTGATGCAGAGAGAGAAGGTGATTGCCTATGTTTCTCGACAACTAAAAGTTCACGAGAAGAACTACACCACTCATGATTTAGAACTTGGATCGGTGTGATATTGCTCTAAGATATTGGACGACTCTATCTCTTATGGAAACCAGATGCAACCGTTATTTCACGACCATAAAAGCCTACAACACAATTTCTCGATCATAATAAAGAAAGCTTAACATGAGGCAATTCGCATTGGCTTAGTATTGTGAGTGATTACGATTGTGACATTCGTTATCACCCGGGGAGGCCAAACGTAGTAGCCGATGCATTGAGGCCGTAAGAAACGGGATTGAGCCATTGCAGGGTTCGAGCCTTCGGTTAATGACTATTGCTTTAATCTTCCTTACAACGAAATATTAGAAGCCAGTTCGAAGCTTGAACACCAGGTGTATCTTATGAATGAAGATGTAGGCGGCGTGATCAGAAAGGATATACCCAAGGAGAAATTGGAACCACGTGTCGATGGAACTTTATGTTTAAACAGCAGGAGTTGGTTACCTTGCTATGGCGGAACTTCTTAAGATTCGTAAGTATGCATGAATCCTCACAAGGTTAAAGATTCTATCCATCCTCCCCCCAGGTTCTGTAAAGATGTACCCAAGACTATGAAGAAGCTTATATGGTGGCCAAACATAAAGGCTGGCATTTCTACCTATGTTAGCAAGTTGCTTGACATGTGCGAGGGTCAAGGTCCGAAACACCAAAGGCCACGATATTGTTAGTAAACCAGCATCATACCAGAGTGGAAGTGGGATAATATTCATGATGGATTTTTATTACCCAATCGTTCTAAGTCGTCACAAGGTTTGACACCATCTGGGTGATTGTGGATCTCAGACTTATTAAATCTTTGCTCACTTCTTGCACAATAAGGGATATGGACCCATTGGATAAGTTGGCCACCTCCCAAAAAAAAAGGGGTTTTATGCACCTGACGACAGGATTAGTAGCAGGACATGGAATACCTGTGTCAATCATCTATGATCGTGATGGGAGATTCACATCCAATTTTTGGAAATCATTTCAGAAAGCTTTGGGTATAGATATAAGTATGAGCACTGCGTACCATCTAGAAACTGATAGCTAGAGCGAGAAGACTATTCAAACTCTCAAGGACATGCTACGTGCTTGAGTGATCGATTTTGGCAAAGGATGGGTTAAGTATTTGCCACTAGCCGAGTTTTCATATAACAATAGTTATCACGCTAGCATAAATGCAGCACCTTATGAGGTACTGTATGGTCGAAAATGTCAATCATCGGCGTGTTGGGCCAAAGTTGGAGAAGCTCAACTGACTGGTCCGGAATTGATCCAAGAAACAACAGAAAAGATCGTCCTGATCGAGCAAAGGATGCAAGCTGCTCAGGATCGACAAAAGAGCTACGCTAATCGAAAGCGAAATCCAATGGAGTTCGAAGTTGGAGATAGGGCACTTTGGAAAGGGGTTGCATGATTCGGTAAGCGAGACAAGCTGAATCCAAGATATGTCGGACCTTTCAGGGTGTTAGCCAAAGTAGGGAAAGTTTCCTATAAGCTGGAACTTCCCCAAGAGTTGAGCAGAGTTCGTCATACTTTCCATGTGTCTAATTTGAAGAAATATAACACTGACGAACCATTAGTCATGCCGTTAGAAGGAATTCATGTTGACGATAAGCTCCAGTTTATGGAGGAGCCCGTTGAAATCATGGAACGGGAGATCAAACGATTGAAGCGAAGCCAGATACCATTGGTTAAGGTTTGCTGGAACTCTAGGAGAGGTCCTGAGTTCACCTGGGAATGTGAAGATTCGTTCAAACAAAAATACCCATAGCTTTTCACAAACCGGGCTTCGTCATCCACTACAAGGTCTTAAGCTTTGAGGACAAAGCTCTTTTAACGGGTAGAGACTATAACATTTCTCAATTTGAGGTCATTTCACGATTCCTATTATTCATCACTATTTATTTTGGTCCAATACGCGTTTACTTTTAATTTAACTTTTAAGCTAAGTCGCGTAGACTAGAAGTAATCATTTAATGTAAATGGTTATCCAATAAATGAAGGTTTACATTGACCAAGTAATATATAATTATTGAGAAGATAATTATTAACTTTGCGTATTTTATTTCTATTGGTTATGTAAAGGGTTTACGTTTCGCAATAAAATACATTTGGACACACCTCGGAAATACCTAGACTTACCTAGACTCAAACCAATACCCACTTTTAAAACCTTAACACAAAAATTTAATAAATTTTGTGTATACCACCCACTATAGCCGAATTGTGGGACCAAAACAACTAGAAATCTTCCTTTGATCCTTAAGTACATGTACAAAGTTCCATTAATTAATTTTAGTCCTTAATGTCTCCCACTAACCTATTACACAATGGTTAATAACCATTGTGTCTCTCTTTTTCCTTGTATAACCGGCTAGTGCATGTATATGCACAAAACCCATAAGATTTCCATAATCTAGCTCAATCTTGTACAAATATCCTCTAATTAAGACATGTACTTAGTGGTTTAGCTAAATACAATGTGTGACTAACTAAAAACTACAAAACCACCTTGTTAAGGGCACGGTTTGGTTTGTTTAGGACTAGGAGGTATGTAACTAGCTCATTCGCCTATAAATACACACTCATATTGTCACTTAAAACATTTCTAAAACTCTCAAACCCTCTCAAGGATAAACCATACTCATTTACTCTCTCTTGCATTTGGTTCTCTTATAACCAAACCCATACACGACCCACATTCCTTCTAAGGACACAAGGTGCACTTAAGTTAGCATACAAGGGTGTTAAGAAGTGTATACGAGCTAAGGATTGGGTATACCAAGCTTTGAAGCTTAGGAATATTACACGTTTGGGTGTAAACACATTGTGTTGTCTTCTAATCCACGAAACTATATACTAGGACTCTTGTAAGTCACTATACCACTCGTATTATATTTGTTTTCCTTATGAACTAGTCAATATGTCTCGTCAATATATAAATGTTATGCTAGCATGTGTTCACGCATAGTAAATGCGAAATATGTGTGTTATACGCAATGTAATTGCGTATGCACGACTTGTGTGGTGTTAAAATGTGAAGACAACATGTAACACGAGGGTTAATAACAAACAAGATCTTAAACATTTTGTTATATGAAAATGTAGACCTCCGCGCAAACAATAACCCTTATGCGTGAAATTTGTACGAAACCACACGTAAAATTTTCAAGTAAACATGACACAAAGGCTTGGGAACGTATACACTACATAAACAAATGCTTGCATGTAAAACACGATGTGTTTACACGTTAAACACATGACATTTCGTCACTAGGACTTGTCGAACCTTATGTAAATTGCTAGGAGACAAATGGGCCACATGTACTCACGTGTAAACCAAACGTAACCACTTTCGGGCCCAACTATAGGATAACCATGGCTTATAAATAAGCTCATTCTAGCTTATTAATTGAATTAGGAAACTTGGTGAACATATATATAACAAGCATGCATGAGTAAAAACTTTCTATTGGGTCGTGCAAGCCCAACAGCCACGATCGACGTCAAGCAGGCCCAATAAGCCAATCCATTGGACCCACAGCTTATTTATAAGCTCAATGAGCTTATTAATAATCCAACGAGCCTATTCATGCTAATATGGACCCTTTATACCTTTTAAAAACCAAACGGATCCTAAATGGGCTCGTTAGCCCATTACCGTAAACCACGAAACCCATATGCCACGAATAAGCTTGGCAACTTATTTGTAAGCTTAAAATAGATTATGAGGCTTATAATAAACATAGAGATGCCATTAAACCATAATGTAACAAGCCCAAAAACTTATAATGTCTATCGTACTTATAATGGGCCCAAAAGCCCATTACCGGGTACCTAAGTGCTTATTTAATAAGCCACAAAATGAAAATAGCTTAACATATTTCATGAGTACTTCTTGAGTTAAGAAAATAAGTTGGATCATGTAGTGAAACTCAAATGGACCCTTAAAAGCGTTTCGGGTTATGATTGGTGGGCTAACAAGCCCAACAAACTTGAATAAGCTCAAATAAGCTCATTTAAGCTTATTCTTCATCCAAACAGTTTCATATGAGCTTATACAAGTCAAATAAGAGCTTATTTACTTTTGGAATCCTAAATAGACCCTTTATTTACTTAAAGGGCCTTAACGAGCTCAAAAAGCCCAATAAACTCAAATAAGTTCATCCGTGCTTATTTATTAGCTGACCCAACTTATGAGGCTTATTGGAGCTTAATGAAACCTAATGCCACTTGTTAGATCATAATTGGGTTTAAATTTTGATTTTTACAAGTTAAGGGACTAAATGTGTCAATTTTGAAACTTGAGGGTTTAAAACTGCCAATTCACAATTTTAGTAAGTTGAAGGACTGTTTTGTCATTTTTGAAACTTTAGGGATTATTGGAACATATAAGGACCTAAAGTGTAACTTTGTAAAGTTGAAGGGCCAAACGTGTACAAGTGAAAACTTAAGGGTCTAAAGTGTAAATACTATATTTTCATAAACTTAAGGGGCTGTTTTGTAATTACATAAAACTCAAGGGTAATTTATAAACAAAAGTGATTTTATAAACACTTAGCAAATCGGACGAATTATATTCGGATATTATACAAGTAAACCTACGATTTAATAAATACGAATATTTATTAATAACATTTATACGTATACAAGAATGTGTGAAATCGTATACCTTCCCAAGAGCCATCAAACATTTTCAAACACGATAAACATGTGCACCACCACACATGTGATAACAATATATATAAACTAGCAAATTACTGTAGTTATACATTGAGTCTTTAGCCTAAACTTGTAGACTAAGACTGGCCGTATTTACTTAGGTATTTGACGGTGTGATTCATACTTGGATATATACTATCATTTTCAGAGGACTATTTACTAAGGTGAGTTCATAGCCTCATGCTTTACAATTATTTAAATGATTTACATCATTGGGGTGAGAACATGCTTTGTTTTACAAATTGGACGCAAGTGTACATTTATACTACGATTACGTGTTTGCCTAAGTAGCGATAACCCACTGAGCCCTTTATCATGAACTGTCAATCACTAGGTTATGAGCGTGAATGTTATAAATAGATCTATTTGGGACTGACATCCCCGTTTGGGGGAGTAGCGCTCACTGTGCCGGGTTGCCGGACAACAAACGTATACCATGTCGGATTGGGATGTTGCGGGTTAGAACATCATTCACGGGCATTTATTGGCAATTTATTGCATTCATACCTGTCGAGCTTCAGTGTCGTGAGCTTAGGAAACGTAATTACTTTTTTTATGATGTTTGCTTAATCATACACTTGGAAATCTTGCGGTCCTACTATTGATTTACATAAACCTATGAATTCACCAACTTTATGTTGATGTTTTAAGCATGTTTTTCTCAGGTCAATAAGGCATGAGGTGCAGTGATACATTGGAAGTTAATAATTGAAGATTCATATTAAAGATTTTGGGTCTTATTACATTTTGGGGACAATTGTTATAAACTAAAATCTTTATTTATACTGTTAAACAATTTGAAGCCATGAGCTTATGTAACAAACAAGTATTTTGTTAATCCAATGTATCTTTTTCAAACGACATGTTTAGTGGTCGTTCTCATATCTTGTGCTATTGATCTATGAAGTAACACCATCGGATATACATTATATTCTGCTGCTACCTAGATTTGGGGGTGTTACAAGAAGCAATTAAAGATCTACAAATTTCACTTAAAAGGGCTTATGACAGGATGAAATCTTAAGCTGATAAGCACAGAACAGATAGGGAATATGTTATGGGTGATTGGGTATACTTGAAATTGCAACCACACAGACAAGTAACAATAAGGAAAGGCAAACAGCATAAACTATCTCCCAAATATTATGGTCCATTTTAGATAGAGTTGATCAAGTGGCTTATAAGTTGAACTTACCAGACTCATCCCAAATACATAATGTCTTCCACATCTTACAGCTTAAGAAGTGCAGAGGAGAAGTGACATAAAGTGGAGACTTGCCTATTTGTAATGAACAAGGAGTGATGAAGGTTGAACCTATAGCAATTCTAGATAGAAGATTAGCTAAAAAAGGAAATGATGTTGCTGTTTTTGTGCTAGTGCAGTGGGCAAATAGATCAAAAGAGGATGCTACATGGGAACCCATAGAGCAAATTCTAAAGAATTTCCCTTCTTTCAAACTTTGATCTTGAGGACAAGATCAATTTGAAGAAGATGGATTGTTATAAGTTGTTACTAAGCCATATAATAAGCTAGAATAAGCTGTTGGATATAAAGTCTTAGACTTGCCACGTGAGGTGCATGTGATCTTCTCCTCAACTAACTCCAAAAGACTTTCTCGCAAAAACTATAGTTTAAATACTTGTTGTGTTTTCACTTTCCTACTTAACTAATCATTTTTGTAATTCAGTTTTCTCTCTGTAATTGTTCCATTTACATTGTAACAAACTCATTTGATAATACAATTCAGTTTTGGCGGTCTATTTCTTATTCTTGATTGCTCAACTAATTGTAATCCTTTAACAGATCTTAATTGATCCCTATTGGTGTGTATCACTATGTGGGTCCGTCCCTGAACACGTTGCACGTCATACGTAGTTTTTTTGTTTAACATTTGTGACTAACCAAAGAGAAACAAAAAGAAATATTAACGGCCAAGTTTTTGGACGGCTTTTATTGGTTAGCCGAATCGGTGGCGACTTCGTTTCTCGGATGTACCCGTTGGTCCGGTCTAGGTTTCAAAACTATATGTATAATTAACTTGTTAACATATAAATCTTAAGAAACTTTGTATTTTTTATTAGTTTTTACAATATCTGTGATAACATGTATGATCTCATTTTTAGTATGTTTTAAAAATAACATTAATTAATGTGCTTTTAAAAGAGTATCAATTATATGCGTTGATTTAATGTATTTGTGCATTAAATAGTTGAAAAAATTTAGCTTTTTAACTTGTATTGCTATTACTTAAAAAATGTTTAGTTATGTTTTAATCCTTTTGCACTCTTATATGCAATTTACTCTAAATTTGGTAATGCAATGGTTGATTCCACCGCACCGAATATGTCAATTCATACAAAACTTGATTTTATATTCCATAGACCCCCCCTCTCCATGTATTTTTTTCATTCCATTCTAGGATGCTTTAATTTTTCCAATTATGCCCCTAAAGGGTTGGCAAGATCCCTACAAAATCTCAAAAAAAATATACTGCTATGTAAACCTAATAAGTCAAAGGGTAGAAGTCATAGCCTCTTCACTATTGTTTCGTGTTATGTTACAGAAGTTTCGATTCTATGTCTCTTAAATAATTGAAATGCTCTTTTTAATACTAGGCGAGTACCTGCGCATAGCGACGAAAAACCCTAGCGGCCGATAGTTAACGACATACAATATTGTGGTAAGATTTTCGTGTAACGTCCAAAACAAAACGTGAAAAGCTCAAAATGTAATTGCAAACACTCGTAACATGCAATAAATTCATAACATGTATGAAACAACCTATCAATCCATGAGTCAACCATTTTGAGTCTATCCATGCATTTCAACCATTTTGTCAATCAATGAGTTTTCAAATGTGTTAGTTTTCATAT
>BQNB010100900.1:0-14262 GCA_026074375.1 Tanacetum coccineum | reverse complement strand
TATAGTGGTAGGGTTTTTGTACTAGTCATATAACTCCTATCCATGAGACGCTTCTGTTGGGGTCAGATCTTGAGCCCTTCAGTCTCTCAGTACATTTAAACATAAAATCCTCTAAGTATTAAGTAAGCTGAAGAAAGTTCAGCTTGAGTTGCTGAAGAAATTTCAACTCTAGTTATTTGGGTACTTAGAAGATCAAGATCATCTACATTTCAGTTTATGTGGCAATTCAAAAACTAAAGATAAGACCTTAGCAAGAGCTTCAGTTCAGCTTGGTTGACAATTCCAAGCTAAACAATGTCTATCTCCTTAACAGAAGATTGAAACAAAAGGTTTCACTTCTAGAAGGTTTACAAGGCGGGAAAAAGGTTGCTTTAAGTCAAAAGGAATAAAGCAATCTCCCTGGGAATAGATACTTCTAAAGTTGGTATAGAAGTACAACAACTTTCCTTAAAGACTGTATCTAGTACCTTAAAGCACGTTTGTATTAAATGGTATCTCAACCACCCATTTAATGCAAGACCCGCGTACTAGGTTAACTTGTAAACCCTAATTCATTTTCCTATAAAAGGAAAGGGATATTGAGAGTAAATACTATCTCTTCCAATTAATATGAAACATATTGAAGAGTTAATTTATCTCTCAAACAAACAGAATAGAACTGCTGAAGCCGAAGCTTCAGTTCTAGTTAAGTTGTTTGTTTTCTTACTCTCGTAACTTTGGTTAGAGATTAAGTTCGAAGGAGATAACATCTCAATTGTCATTCAACCACCTTGTTATTCTTCAAGCAATGTGTGTCATAGATTCTTTATTTGATTCTAATAAGAACCTATACATTGAAAAGTTACTTCTATGTGTTTCAAACTTGTTCTTTATATTGTTCATATATATCTGTTTAAAACTCACTTTGTTGCCATAGAATATGATTAGTTTAACCTGATAAACCTTATATCACATTCAAGGGGACCAACAAGTGGTATCAGAGCCAGGTTTTATTTATAAAACCTTTTCAAAGTTTTTACATAACTACACAAAAGATTTTTAAAATCAAAATCGATTAAAAATGGCAGCAGAAGTACCACAGACTCTTGAATATAGGGGTGGCCAATTAAATGCTGCTCCTATACTAGAGATGAAAATTTTTACCAATTAGAAAAAGAGATTCATGTGCCACATAATTGGTATTGAACCTCAATTCAATAGCATAATTGAAAATGGTCCTTTTATCCCTATGACAGCTGGTCAAAGGATGCATGAAGGACAATAGACCCCTAATGAAAGAAAGGATGCTAACTTAGATCAGCGACTCAAAAGTCTCATCATGTCTGTCCTACCAGATGACCAAATAAATTCTGTCATAAACTTTTTAACAACTAAATCAACCTGGGATGGCCTGATACTGTATCATGAGGGCCCTTGTGATGTGAAAGAAAGTAGGGTCATGGACCTAAAGTTGTGTTACAACACCTTCAAATTTAAAGAATGTGAAACACTAACACAAACTTTCTCCAGATACAAAGCTTTGATGAACGAGTTAGTAAATGACGGCATCAAACTTTCAAAGCTTGAATTAAATACTGGTTTTATAAATGGGTTACCAAAGAAGTGGCTAAGTTTCTGCCAAAGTCTCAGAAACACAAATCATATGAAAGATTTTGAGCTTGCTTCTCTATTTAGCAAACTTAAATATGAAGAAAACCTAATAGACAGTATTTGTGAGACTGAAAAGAAGAAATCTCTTATCTCTACAACTTCCTTGTCAACTGCTTTCTTCTCTACTTATATTGTCCAGGACTTTCAAAATAGTCTTGATGATGAAGAGGATACAAGAAGCAGCCAAGAGTACATGGATGACCTTGAGGAAGAATATCAAGCAAGAGCTCTTTTAGCCAAGTCTAAAAGGTTATTCAAAAAGGGTACTCAAAGGTCCAGCAGTGCAAAAGCAACTAACCAAACTGAATGCCACAAATGTAGCAGGAAGGGTCACTTTGTAAGAGTCTGTTTCTAAAAAACTTCAGTTCTTTCATATCAGTCATCTTTTCAACCAAAACTTCTCAATTCCTCTCGGCACAAACTAGAACTAAGGCCTACAAAGGACTTTGAAGCCAAATAAAACAAAGTCAAGGCTAAACTGGCTCTCCTTAGTTCAAGTGCTTCAGCTTCCAAAGCCTCAATGGTTAAGAATAAAGGTCTTATCGCTGAAGCCTATGAATGGGATGAAGAAGAAGTGTCATCAGATGACAATGAGATGGTTGAAGTAAAGGCACTCATGGCACTTGCTGAAGATAATGATGTTGTCAGCAAAGAAGGTGCCAAGAATGGTGAATATGTAAAGATCTCAATGAGAAAGGTACGCACTCTTCTTGAAATGGAAGATAATGATAATAGAAAGAACTATCTAGACTATTTGTGCATTGATCTAAATTATGTTAAAGAACAAAGAAATAATCTTATGTCAAAACATAAAGATCTTGTTCAAGAACTAAATACATGCAAAGAATAGCTTTTAGTATTAAAACAAGCAAAACTTGATTTTCTTACGATGCAACATGAAAACATTGAGATTCTCAGAGAGAATCAAAACTTAAGAAAATAAATGAAAGAGCTAACAAAAATCACTAAAACATGGCTTAACAATTCTAATAAAGTAAATCAGTGTATCAGTGAACAAATTCCCACTCAAAAAAGAGAGTTCTGAGAGTTGATCAACTCACAGAAGATCCCTCCAGTTCTGGGCAAAAAGACCTAGTCTTTGTAAAATCTTCAGCTGATGATACAAAAGTGTCCACACCTGGTGTTGAAAGACCCTAGTTGTCTGAAGCTGAAGGTTTTATTTTGCCAAATCATGATACTCGTAGGATACGCCCATCAGAGTAACAAAGAAACACAACTGATCCTCTAATTGCTATCACTGACTCTTCAGCGACTGATTATGATTCAACGGATGAATCTTGAGTCTGTAGCGCCCCTCTTCCTTTACTAAAGAAGTTGATTGGTGCTAAACCTGTCCCTGGACCAAAGTGTTGATCCCAATAGAATAGATCTTGCTTAGCTAAGTTGTATTGAATAAATCTAAAACAACTATGATAGAAACTTTGATTGTGAATATCATAGACTATGCGGAATCTAGTCAATGATACTAAGAAGAATTTCAATGAAACAGTAATGAATAAGATTAATAACAAAACAGTTTACCAAACTTTCAGCCTCAATATAATACGAACACTCTTAATAGTGTTAGGGTTACAAAACCTTGAAGCTATATCGATATCAAAACAAACGATTTCTAGATATCTAACTCTATGCCCTAGGACCTCCTTTTATACACCAAGGAGTCCTAATAGGATTACAATATTTTCCTAAGTTATCATGATCTTCTAAACAAATAACTTATATGTATCTTTTACAAAAATATCTCATACTTATCACATAAGCAATCTTTATCTTTTCTCTAATAAGTCTTTGATCTCTTCTCTATCAGCATAAACTCTTCCAGCAGTTGTAATCTTTAAGCAGTTGTAACTTTCACACCAACAGTAGTAACTTTTGTACCAGCAGCACTAACTGTGTACAAGCAGCATTAACTACTTAGAAAGTTTTCTTCAATCTTCATCAGCAGTACTAAGTTACACTAGCAGTAGTAACTTGCAGTAGTAACATATACTAGCAGTAGTAACTTATACTAGCAGTAGTAACTAGCAGTACTAATATACACTAGCAGTAGTAACTTACACTAGCAGTAGTAACTAGCAGTACTAACTACTTAGCATATTTTTCATTAAGATTACTAACAACACTAATTTATACTTAGCAGCAGTAACTAATACCTTAACAGTCTTAACTTCCACTTAGCAGTAGTAACTTCCAAACAGCATCAAGAGGCTTTTAATCCCAACAATCCTCCCCTAAACTTGATATTTATCTTCAAAATCATCAAGTTTCTTCATTAAAAGCTTCATAATCACCAGGAGGATGCTTCCAAACACTTCATTGTTTCTTGAGTTGTTTTGTCATAAGCTTAAGAAGCTGATAACACATTTCATTCTAATAATCAGATTTCAGCTTCTTATTCAGCATATCAGTGATTGTTGCAGGTGTAAGGGGATATCTCTTCTCTACTAGCATATAGACATGCATATCTTCAAACCTCATAAAGTGTACTCCACATGAATCATATAACCTCCAAAGCAATGTAAACTCCTCTATACTTCATCTTCTGTATGATGTTCAAACATAGTCTTTAGATCACCCCATAGCACTCTTTCATAGCCCTCCTCTGGCCTTGTTGACCCAAATCTTCTTTGTCAAAATTCCTAAGCTTACGAATAAAGGCTGAGTACCTTTTAGAACTTCCATTAGCTCTTATAATTTAAAATTGGCTGATTTTTACTTCTTTGATTATCTTCCAGTCAACAATGCATGTGGGCTTAGTGGCCAAAGGAATAGCATCAATTAATACGTCCTCTTCATCAGGAACAATGTTTATAAGTTCTTTCATCCTAGCTTCTTCTTGATCATCATCTACTTTATCATCATCTATCTTTTGCTTCTTAGCTACTTCTTGTTCTAGCTCTATGCTTGCTCTCTTAGTACTATCCTCTGCTCTCTTTTCACTACCTTCAACCAACTCTGTTTTGTAGTCAACAAAAGTGTTAACTCTTTTGAAAGCTTTGTCAAACATGTCCTTGATAACTTCAAACTTGAAGCCCTTCAACTGTTTCAGAGTGTATCCTTCCATGTTTTTCAGATAGTTACAATATAGCTTCCTCTCTTGCTCTCATTTCTGCAAAGTGTTTCTTTCTAGCTTCTAAGAGTTGTACAAACAACTTTGACTTTTCTTCAATACTCAACTGCTCTTGTTCTTCTGCTTGTAATTGTTGAGCCATTTGATAGTCAGCATCCATCATTGCTTGTGTGTTATCCCATGATTCAATTAAAGCTATGTTGGCTTCTTCTTCCTTTTGTCTTGTAAGCCTCTCTTCTTCTTCTAATTCAGCTTGTAATTGAGCTTGAAGATTTAGAGCAACCTCTTGATCATACATAATCTGATCCTTCTTCTTCAAAGGCTTCTCAGACTCAATCATTTTTGCCTTGCCTTTGTCCTGTGAAGGTTTTGATGCAGCTGGTGTTGTTGTTGTAGTTGTTGTTGTAAATTCGCTTGGCTCTTGAATCATAACCCCTCTAACTTTGGGTTTTGCAGCTTTGATCTCTATTAAAGTCTGAGCCAGGGTCAATTCATCAACAGTTGTTGTTGTAGCACTTTCAGTAGTAACTTCAGCAGTACTAACTACCTTTTCAACCTCAACTTCCTGCTCATCTAAAACACCTGTATCAAACATTAGGTTATCATCATTCCTCCCCTGAGTCTCATCAATCAATGTAACCTCTGCATCAGCATCAATATCAGCTATTTTCCTCCCCTGTTTGGATGCATCCTCCTGATCACCCAAACTAGCTTCATCAGAGGATTCTACCCTTCTAGCTGAACCAACCTTCCTTAACCTTTTGAGCCCTGGAGTTCTTGACTTATTCCTCCTCTCTAGCTTCTTGACCTTCTTCTTTAGACTAGCAATTTCACTATCTTGAGCAGTCTTGGCCTTCTCCAAATCAAGAACCTTCTTTTGTAAGTTGGTACATAAGTCCATCAATTCAGTAAGTTTCAGTCTATCCTCACCACTGAGCAGTGGATCATTGGAAGTTGTAGGTACATTTTCATCTGGTACATTATCAGTAGAACCACTAGGCTGAGGAACCTCAGTGTTCTTTTTCTTGGACTTCCTAGATTTTTGCTTCCTCTGAGGTTGGGATGATGATGGTTGAGTAATGATGGGTGTGTGATGGGGATCAGTTGGTATTTCTGAACCTTCACCCATTTCTTCATGAGCTTGAACCATCATAGTTTGAAATAAAGGGGTAACTCTTCTAGAAAAACCTTTCCCTTCCCTCTTCATGTTCCCAAATATCTTCTTAGTATGAGAGGGGGTAACATAAATCCTTTTATGATGTGACATATCCCCAACTTGTTTATTCACAAATACTTGTACGAATCTTGGATACATCCAGAATTTTACCATACTATCCGAGAGTGTTGAGTCATTGGAAGTTGTAGTACATTTCCTTCTGGTACATTATTAGTAAGAAACCTCTAGGCTGTGGAACCTTATTGGTTCTTTTTCTTGAACTCCTTAGATTTGTGCTTCCTTGAGGTTAGGGATGATTGATAGTGAGTTAATGATGGGTGTGTGATGGGGATCAGTTGGTATTTCTGAACCTTCACCCATTTCTTTATGAGCTTGAACCATCATAGTTTGAAATCTTAAGAGGAAACTTCTTCCAGAAAAAACCTTTCCTTCCCTATTCTTGTCCCAAATATCTTTTAGTATGAGAGGGTTATATGGTAATCATAAATTTATATGATGTGGATCATATCCCCAACCTTGTTTATTGTTCTCAAATACTTGTACAAATCTTGGATACATCTAGAATTTTACCATCATACTAAATATCATAATTCTTTCACCATATTATCAAGATATACTTGGTAAAGTTAAATTTTTTGGTTATAGTGGCTAAGCAAATAATTGCAGAGGCCATAGTGGCTACTAAATTTATTCCAAGCATTTGTTTTTAGCACTTAGGCATTGCAAAATTGTATGAATTAAAAACTTCCATTGAGAGGATAAAGAATGCCTTGTAAAATGTAAGCTTCTAAGAAAGTTTTTCATACCCTATGAGTGTAAGTGTTGAAATTGCAACATTGGCAGCCAAATCAACACCATTAGCATCTTCTAGTGAAGGATCTTCCTTTCTTATAGTGCGATGTCTGTTTTAATCACTTCTTCTTATCCACTAGGGCTTGCAATTGTACTTCCCCATTAACCGTTTTTGCTTTGATAGTATCCCAGAACTGTTTAACACATGAACAATAGATTGTAGGATTGATGGTTAAAGCATATTTGATTGGGTTGCATTTCAGAAATCAAGCTATCTCCTCAAAACCTTCAAGTTCAATGGGTTTCTCCAAAAACGAACTATATTGTGAGTATCAGCAAAACTTTGGATCCGACATTGTGTTGGGTTTTGTTGAAGAATGATGATTGAGTTGGGTTTATGATTAGAGTAGTTTATGAAAGATTAAGATTCGATTGAATAAGTGATTGATAACCTTAATCGAAAGTATTATGAAAATACCTCAAGTAGATTAAGTTCAAAGCAGTTGTAAGTTCTGCGCCTAACGCATTAACTTATACCTGCAGTAGTACAGTTTATGCCTATACAGTATTATCATCATAACTTCATTTCCATTCAAAAGCTTTTCCATTCATCAAATTACATTTTAGCTTACTAAATCTCTCGGTGGTGTTTTTGATTTCTTTATTCTTTTACTCACAATTCTCTCTGTTTGTTTTTTATTTCTCTCAATTCTTTTAGCTCACAATTCTCTCTATCTGTTTTTTTTATTTCACAAGTCTCTCTTTCTATTTTTCAGCTCACTGTATCTCTCAATTCTTTTTCTCACAATCACTCTATTGTTTTATTTTCACACATCTCTCTTTCTTTTTTTTTGGCTCATATATCTCTCAATTATTTTTCTCACCAATTCCCTCTATCTGTTTTTATTTTTGCACATCTCTCTTTCTATTTTTCAACTCACAACTTCTCTTAATTCTTTTTCTCACTAAATCACTCTATTTGTTTTTATTCTTACTTATTCTCTTAATTCTCACATTATTAATTATACTTAACAGTATTAAGTATAATAACAGTATTAACTTAGGTATTAAAGTTTAACTAAGCAGCACTAATTATCCTTACAGCAGAAACTTTTATGTTACAATACTTACTTAATTTCATCCTTAGCTTTTTTCATTCCATTCCAAACATCCTTCCATTAATCAATGACTTTAGAGATTAAGCATTCCAATACTTGCAATCAGATTTTGAAATCTGGTAACATCAAATGCTTTTGTGAGCAAATCTACAACATTCTGGTCTGTGTGAATCTTGATCTCTAGATAAACTATATTTCATAAGGAATCTTATAAAGTGATGCTAATCTCAATGTGGCTTTGTCTTTATGTGAAAACAGGGTTTTAACAATTTACAGATGATACTCTAATTATCAATATGAATCTTAATCTGCAAAAAACGAGCTAGGAGCCTTCAATGGTACACTTTTCGATCTAAAACAAGCAAGAAATCGCACATACACACGATCTAATCATCCCATAAGCTTTGATACCAATTTTGGTATATCATATATCATAACACGGTGTCGATTCTTAGACTTGACTAGTTTCTAGAGAGAGAAACACATGAGAGAGTTTTCTAAAGAGAGAAAATGTATTTCTATCAGAAAAGAATAAATGACTAGCTTCCCTCTTCCAAAGTTGGAAGAGGCTTATATAGTTCTTACAATATACCGGGTATTAGAACCCGACTTAATACCTAAAATAGTACTATTAACTATTAAACTACGAGCTATAATAAACAGTAAAATACACGGGAGAGTCTTTTTTTAATATCTAACAATTAGTGATCCAATCATGGATCTATACAAGTGTTCATCTACATCTTTACCATCTGCATCTTTGAGCAAAGGCTTATGGGTTTCCATAGGTGTGCTTGCTTTCTTAACATCAGTAAAATCAAATATCTTCAAAATCTCAGTCACATACTTGTCTTGACTGATAAAAATCCTATCTTCCTTCTGCTTCACTTGTAGTCCTAGGAAGAATGTGAGTTCACCCATAGAGCTCATTTAAAACTTCTTATGCATCATCTTCTCAAACTCAATGCATTATGACTTCTTTGTAGAACCGAAAATGATATCATCCACATATACTTGAACTAATATAATATCACTTTTGACCCTTCTGATAAACAAAGTCTTGTCTATCTTTCCTCTCTGAAACCCATTGTCCAACAAATAAGTTAACAAGGTTTCATACCAAGCTTTAGGAGCTTAATGCAATCCATAAAGTGCCTTTTCTACTTTGTATACTCTGTTAAGGAAGTCTGGATCTTCAAATCCTGGTGGTTGATAAACATAGACTTCCTTTTTAATCTTTCCAAAAACCTCATCATAGTCTATTCCTTCTTCATGTGTGTATCCCTGTGTAACTAATCTTGCTTTATTTTTAATCACAATACCTCTTTCATCCTTCTTGTTCATGTAAACCCATTTAGTCCCAATAGCCCTTTTTCCATTTGGTAAATCCACCTGAGTCCAAACCTTTTGTAATTTGAATTGCAGTAGCTCATCCTGTATAGCTTCTATCCAGCTTGGATCCTTCAATGCATGAATTACCTTTTTGGGTTCTTCTTGTGATAACAAGCAAGCAAACAAGCAATTTTTAAAGTTTTAATGGTTTGTTCTTTGCTGCACTGAACTAAACAAACCATGCTCTTTCAAGTTCTTTGTCATTCTTCTTGTTTGAGATGTTGAATTCAAGTCTCCAATGATTTGGCCAACTGGGTGATCTTTGTGTATTCTTGTAGTTGGAATAGGATTGACTGGCATAAATGCATCTAAATTGTTCATGTCAGCCTCTGAACCAGCATCTTCATCATCATCTGAATAAACAATATCTTCCAATTCAGGCATATTTGGATCATTTGGCAGTTCAATGCTTGTTTTTGGATCAACAGCATTAACTTTTGTGCCAGCAGCATTAACAATTGAACTAACAGCATTAACATTGTTAGTGATGTTTCCATCACTAGCAGTATTAATATTGTTAGTGTTGTTAATATTATCATCCTTCTCTTGATTAATTCTTGGCTCCTCTATACTTGGAACCTCACTATCTTTCCCTTTAGTTAGATTTCCACTTTCATTCCCTAGATCTTTAACATCCTTCTTTTCCTCCTCCCATAATGGTTTGAATCCTTTGAATTCTGAGAGAATATTGGATCAGCAGGCCAAATTGGTAGCAAAATGTAATCTTTTCCAGGTACTGTCTCCATTCTAGCTTTACCTATATCATCACATGCTTTTGTACCTGCATTACCATTAAACTGATTTCCTATAACAACTGGCTTATAATTCATTGATTTTGTTAGTGCATCTATATAAAAAAGTCAATTAGGTCCACTTCCTGCAATATTAGGTGTATTTTCACTAAACTGAACATGCAGGTTCTCTTCTACTATCCTAGTTCTACTGTTGAATACTCTGAATAGTTTGCTATTGGTAGAGTATCCTACAAAGAACCCTTCATCAGCCTTTCCATCAAACTTACCTAGGTGATCTATGGTATTAAGGATTGTAACAGGACACCTAAATGGTCTCATGAAGCTTAAGGCAGGTTTTCTACCTAGAAAAAGTTCATAAGGGGTCTTGTTGTGAGGCTTGATAACTAACACTCTATTTTGGATATAACAAGCAGTATTGACTGCTTCAGCCCAAAAAGTTGTTGGTAATTTTGAATCAGCTAGCATAGTCCTAGTAGCCTCTATTAGTGTCCTATTTTTCCTTTCAGCTACTCCATTTTGTTGTGGAGTCCTAGCAACACTAAATTCTCTCTTAATACCCTTCATTTCACAAAACTGTTTCATGCCCCTATTCTTGAATTCAGTCTCATTGTCACATCTAATCACTTTCACCCTAAGGTCTATTAGATTTTCTATGCCTGTTATGAATGTTTTAAGGATTTCACTAGTTTCATCCTTAGTGGCTAAAAAGAAAACCCAACTAAACCTACTAAAATCATCTGTGACAACTAGGCAGTACATCTTTTTCATTACACTCTTTACAAATGTTTGGCCAAACAAATCCATGTGCAACATTTGTAATGGTTGGCTGATTGAATTGACTGTTTTGGTCTTACAAGAAGCTCTGTGTTGCTTTCCCTTTTGACAAACAACACAGGTTTGATTAATTTCAAAAAGTTTTAAAAGTAAACCTCTTACAAGGTTTCCCCTTACCAGTTTATTTATTATTTTGAAATTTACATGTACAAGCCTCCTATGCCAAATATTAGATTCATCTGATGTGGCTTTTGCAAAAAGACAAGTGAGACCTCCTTGAGGAACAACATTCTTTAAGTCAACACTGCACATGCTATCCTTTCTAGGAATTTTAAGTAAAACATGACTTTCATCAGTTAACTTAAAGTATGGAGACAGAACAACACATTCAGTATCAGTAAAAAGAACACTATTCTTCTTGTTACAGATTTCTGAGACATTGAGAAGGTTAAACTTTAGTTCCTTTACAAAATACACATCTTCAAAATCCAATTTACCAGTTCTTATTTTACCTTTCTCAGTAATTTTCCCTCCTTTATAATTACCTCAAAAAGCAACAAATCCTCCATTAATTTCTTCATAATCTGTAAGATATGATTTGTTTCCTATCATGTGCCTAGAGCATCCACTATCAATCACTCTTTTATTCTTTAAATCTTGTTGTGGATTACCCTGCACATAATGGTAAGAAAATTAGTTTCTTTTTAGGACCCAAGCCATTACTGACTTGGATCTGCCTTGTGCATCAATATAGTCAAATCTTTTAAAGGACATTGATGCACCATTGTTTCTGGAGACATGGCCTAAAACTTTGTGCTTTGGTCTTCAAACCCAACATGCTGAGGCCTTAACAGCATTTCCCTTGTTTCCCTTAACAACACTAAGAACTGCTTTTGGCCTAGCAGTATTAACTCTTGTTCCCTTAACAGTATTAACCTTTTTAGTGAAATTACTGTTATTAGCTGCTGTTATTTTGTTAAAAGGCCTTCTAGTAGTTGAATATGCATTATTAATAACATTTTTCATGGGTCCTGCATTATTCACTGCTGTTCTTGATTGAACAGTATTAACTGGTCTAACAACATTAACTGAAATTAGGCCAGGCTAGTTAAGACTGTTCTTGGAACCATGTTCCTTTTTGGACTGGGGTGAGTTAATTTAGAGAAATTCTGTTTGTTCACCCTTTGAACATTGGTCCAAACTGGTTTTGCAAATCTTCCATTATTATACCAGTTATTGCAATCATTCTTCAAATGATCAAAACTACCACACACATGACAAGCTTTGTTGAACATCTCAAAATCATTCTCTAAATTTTGAGACATCTGTTGGTTTCAGTTTCTTTTGTTCCCTCTAGGACTAGGTGTGTTTTGCCTATTTTTATCAACTGATGTTTTCCTAGGAGATTTTACTTGCTCAGTAGACTTAACAAAGTTTATCTTAGCAAAACTAGGTTTATTAAACATCTCAACTGTTTTAACCTTAGGCATATTTTCTTCATCACTATCAGATACCCAATCCTCAATAATTAGGCTCCATTTTTTTATAGCGGTCTCAGGTTCATTAGTCTCAACAGTAGGCTTTTCAACTACATACTCACTAACAGACTCATCAACAAAATCATCTAGACTAGGATAAACTAAATCAGATTTTAGTGGCATAAAATTCCTAGTATAGGGAGTTAGGATAGCATTATACCCTAATCTTGTTTTACACTTATCCATTATCTGTCTGTCTAGAAGTTTACTTAGGTTTTTTGATGAATTTTCAAAATTTTATACTATAAGTTGAACCTCATCTTTTTCTTTTATAGCCAAATCTAACTTCCTGTTAAGCTCTGTAATATCTAAATCTCTTAAATAGATTTCTCGTTTTAAGAGTTTTATATCTTACTCATACACATACTCATTTTTCTTAAAGACTGACAGTCTAGCTTCTACAGATTCTAAACCAGTTTTATAAGAGACAACACTTATCCTAGCCGTTCTTAAGTCTTCAACTAATTGTTCATTTTGTTCTTTTAGATCTTTTACACATTCTAAACAAGATGAACAACAATTTGAGTCATTAGATACCTCAGAGTTTGTAGAAGAAGTTAAACTTGTTGAAGAATAAGCCATAAGAGCAAAATTATTTAGACCTTCTTGTGCTTGGTCACTCCAATCATAGCCAAAGCCATCACATTGATATACTAAGGCATTTGAAGTAGTTTCCTCAACTGGCACAGTCCTTCTTGTAGGCTCCTTATTCCTGCTGTCTTGATTCTTGGGTGCCCTACACTCCCTTGCAAAGTGTCCTCTCCTGTGGCAGTTGAAACACTCTACCTTGGACTTGTCAAACCTAATTCTTTCTTTGTTGGCCATGTCTAGCTTTCTTCTAGTATTCTTTAGGAATCTTCTTGCCCTCATAGTCAGCATAACAATGTTCCACCTTAAATCCATCTCTTCTAGATCATCAGGATTGATTTGTTATAAATCTTCATTTTTTAGCTGTGGAATACTTAGTTGGCTAGCAAAGAATGAATAAATCACAACATCACTCAAATTTTCAACAGTTGTTGAGCTATCAGCAGCACCCTGAGTGCTAGTAGTATTAACACCCTAAGCAGTATTAACTGCTCTAGTTGCATTGTTATTGCTGCTAGAGGACAGAAAGACTACATTGTGTGAGTTTGTGGTTGAGCTAGATGTCTCCTTGACCTCTGATTCATAAGAATTCAAGTTGTTAAAGAGGTCATCAAAACTCAATGTCTCAATCTCTAGTTTGTTCCTCCACACAATAGTATGCATAGTCCATTCTTGTGACAAACTTCTTAAGAACTTATGATTGATGTCTTCTTGAGGGATAACTTCACCATGCATCTCCAGTTGACTAATTAGCTTTTGAAGCCTTTCATAAGTTTGCTCAATCACTTCTGTGCTAGATGCATCAACGTTTTCATATTGCTGCTTCAGAAGATTTTTCTGAGTTTTCTTTGTAGCAGTATGAAGAAACATGTAATCTAATGATCTACCAAGAACAAGAGTGAGATGGGGGTTGTGATGTTAAAGAGAGAGAATAGATGGAAAATGGATGAAGTTTATTAAAATGGAATATGGAAAATGAAAACAACCAACCCCTCTCTAAGGCTAGGAGAGGGTTTATATAGTACATGTATGGCCGGACCATGGGATATGATGGGCTTCCCATGGGCCTTAGGCCGGATTAGATTACTAATCTAATCATTACACTAACTACGAGCTAAGACCTGTTACAACTTGGAAGTGACCGACACTTTTGTGTTTCTAACAATCTCCCCCTAAGGGAGGTCACTCCATTTTACAAAATTTTAAGCCTAGCATACTATGCTTTGTCTTTAGTCTTTAGCTCGTCCTTTTGACTTTCTCTTGTGAGTATGTTGTAGTGATCATTGATTTTTGGATTGAGCTTGCTCCTTGAACTTGTATTTGACATTGTGATCTTGAGCATCTTGAGATCATCAACTAAGCACAATCTCTTTGCCATCTTGAAACT
>BQNB010100899.1:0-24598 GCA_026074375.1 Tanacetum coccineum | reverse complement strand
CACGGGAAAGTCTTGCGGTCCTGCATAATTTAAATACATAAACCTATGAATTCACCAACATTTTTGTTGACGTTTTAACCAATTTGGGGGTGTTACAGATTCCCCCTTTCTCCTTTGGTCGGCCGAAACCCACAACCCAAGAGGGTTTGGGCTTGCTTGCTTGTTCTCAAAGATTGTGTAGGCTATATAAGGAGGACTTGAGGTTCATTATTGGATATGTGTTTTGTGAAAATCCCTAAAACTCTCCCTCTCTTCCTCTCTAGTTGTATTGAAAGATTCACTAAAACTATGATCTGGTGGTCTTGGTGAGTCAAACCACATGATAGCCATTTTAGTGAGAGAAAGTAGTGAGATGGAAGATGGACTTGTGATTAGATGGAAAAATGGATGAAGGATACAAATTGACTCAACAAATACCAAATGACTCAACCCCTCTATGGAAGCCATAGAGGGGTATATATAGCCCATACGCCTCTAAACTATACATAGTTGCCTATTCTAGTCCTCGCGTATGTGACTATGATAAACTATGGTAATTCTGTAATGTCGTCACGTAAAAGTGAATTCCCAACAATCTTCCCCCACGGGACGATATACAGAATTCCTTACAATAATTTCCTAACAAGTACATAATGATTAAGAACAAGAACTTCCATGAAGCTTCATATGTTGATGACGTCTTATGTGGTGTTTGACTTCAGGTCTGCACTCCAAGCTTTCAAGAACAAGAAAGGCAAAGGCTCAAGGGTGCATCTTCTCCTTCCCCTTGCTGGTTTTGACATATCGGAATCAGCAACACCTTGGACGTGCATTTACTTGAGTACTTGTGTGCAGAATAAATTAGCTCAGATCTTACCCGTGAGAATCAATTGCTGATCAAATCTCTACTCATAACCTCTCTCTGGCTATCATTTAACCACCGTCTTGTAGGCTTTTTGAAGTAACCACTTATGAAGTAAACCAGATCAAACATGTCCCAACATCATTTAGCAATCGACCTATTTTATTATCTCCATTATCTGGTCCCTAATCAAAATAATTAACAAAGCCCAATTGCTATGTAATTGTTGATCGGCCCACTGTATGTTTAAACTCGGCTCATTACAAGAATTATTTTAGTTAGAACAAAAATAATTCCAGCCCAATATGTGATTATAATCGGTCCATTTTAAGACTTAGTTTGAACCGGCCCCATGTCAATCCAACACAGACTCAAATCAGTATTTAAGCAATCTCACCCTAATTATTCTCATACATACACAACCCTAATCTTATCACATCCGCCCCCCACCTACATACTTCCAGTCACCAAACTCAAATATATCATATCTTACATATTACTCCATACTGACACAATACGAGCCATGCTTATACCTCCAATAAAAACACGTCAATTCTCATAGATCAAAGAGTATCACAACCCTCCACAAATCAACACCTTCTCAACTTTATATCTCTAACTCCATCACTTTCGATAACTTCAACAGATTATCACAACGATCTCAGTTAAACTACAATCGTCACATCAACAACAATTGACACATCCAATCCTCTCACTTTAAACCAAGAACCACGAAACACAAATTAAGCTTAAAAAAGGCACATCCACCAGACGCTAACATTAACGATCAAGAGACCACGAGAGTATTCAAACATCAATCCTCAAATATCTCATTCATTTATTTCTGCCGAGACTCGAGCACAATACCACAAGAATGACAGCTTCAAGGTCTCTTATAAAGAGGTCTCGGGTAGGTTTTATTGTTGTGTTTGTGTCGGTGTATCAATTAATCGAAACAAAGAATGATTTATAACCCAAGTGTTATAAGATCAATCTTTAATTTCGTATATTAATTACAGATCCGTGAAGAGGTTTATGCTTTCGTTTGATTGATCTT
Source organism: Tanacetum coccineum (assembly GCA_026074375.1). Classification (NCBI taxonomy): domain Eukaryota; kingdom Viridiplantae; phylum Streptophyta; class Magnoliopsida; order Asterales; family Asteraceae; genus Tanacetum; species Tanacetum coccineum. Next base: position 22,700 of record BQNB010100899.1, on the reverse strand, counting down.
TTATAAGATCTTGAAACTTGATTGATAATCACGAAAAGCATTATCTGAGATCATGATTTTCATTTTGATTTGAGTCTTGATTGATGAGGGGATGAAGTGGTTGAGAATATGGGACAATGGGATTAGGGTTATAGATTGATGGATTTGATGGGTTTGAGATGATGGCTGTTGAAGTTGTTGTTGATCGAGTCAATTGGGTCTATTAATCTTTTCTTTATATCTGTTGTGGTTTGACTCATTGAGTATTGTTGAGTTTGACCGGGTCAACTCGGTAAATACCGAGTTGACTCGGTATGGTTTAGTTCGACTGTAAACTGGTTCGGCTCACAAGGGTGACCAACTCGTTCGGTCCACAAGATTTAACACTCGTTTGATCCTCAAGAGTGTACACTCGTTCGGTTCCCAAAGTTTTAGACTCGTTCGGTCCACCTTGTTAATAGCTCGTTCGGTCCACATTGTTTAACACTCGTTCGATCCTCAAGAGTGTACACTCGTTCGGTTCCCAAAGTTTTAGACTCGTTCGGTCCACCTTGTTAATAGCTCGTTCGGTCCACATTGTTGTAACTCGTTCGATCCACTAAGTTTGAAACTAGTTCGATGGTCTCGATCGGTTGTTGTTGAGATGAACTCGTTCGGTTGATGCACAATGACACTTGTTCGGCACTTGTGACTTCAACTAGTTCGGTGCTATATAGAGAATGACTAGATCGGATCTTGACAGTTTATCAAACACCTCGAGTACACTCTCTTGTCTGAATAAGCCATGCCTCAACTGAAGCTCAAAACTAAGCTGCTTATTCCACAAAAATAAGCTGACCCACAAAGCTATAAAAAAACTCAAGCACAAGCTTGAAAAATCAGTTGAAACAAAAAAATAACCACCAGATAAGGACGAAATAAGCCAGCTAAAATAGGCAACACCACAAGTGACAACAATGACATATTTAAAAGTGACAAATTCTAAAATAAATATAGATTTGAGACCAAGAAACCAACCGGACAAAAATCAAAAACCAACCCAAGAGTATGTTGCCATGGCTCTTGATACCAATTGAAGGTCTACGTAAACTAAGATCCGGTGGTCTTGGTGAGTCAAACCACATGAAAGCCATTTTAGTGAGAGAGAGTAGAGAGATGGAAGATGAACTTGTGATATTAGATGGAAAATAGATGAAGGATACAAATGACTTGACAATGCCAAATGACTCAACCCCTCTATGGAAGCCATAGAGGGGTATTTATAGCCCATACGCCTCTAAACTATACATAGTTGCCTATTCTAGTCCTCGCGTATGTGACTATGATAAACTATGGTAATTCTGTAATGTCGTCACGTAAAAGTGAATTCCCAACAATCTTCCCCCACGGGACGATTTACAGAATTACTTACAATAATTTCCTAACAAGTACATAATGATTAAGAACAAGAACTTCCATGAAGCTTCATATGCTGATGACGTCTTCTGTGGTGTTTGACTTCAAGTCTGCACTCCAACATGAATCATCTTTGTAGTACTTTGTAAGAGAAATACTGTAATAGGCACGAACTAAGTAACCCATACACTTCTGGTTAAGGAGAAGCTTCTGAATTAGCTTCCCCCTAATTCGTGCCACATATTCTTGATTTAGAAGCTTTAAAAGCTTCCCCCCAAACTAGCAATGAATCAGCTTCCCCCTAATTCATGCCACATATTCTTAGAATAATTAAGTGCACAACGGAATTAGTAGTAGACCACATCAAATATTGCTCCTTTAATAATAAGCTTAGTGATTAATTGTTTGGGGAAACATTAACTGGATCAACAACATATCTTCTCACGCTTGAATAATTCTTCTCACATTTCTTCCCACTGGAAGCTCAAGTAATGCATACCAACAGTATTAAGGTATCTCTTCCCCATTAGAGGAAGAGATGCACCAGTCTTATTTGTATGAGCCCCAACAAAAACATGAAGTTCACACTTTTATCCATTTGTGAAGTAGTCAATCGTTAGATGTTCAATAGTCAATTAAGTCCCAGACGTACGCATTCCTTCCTTCAGGATAACGATGATATTTCTTGTAACACCCAAGGTTAGCTAAGTCCCGAATGTAGACAATTAAACCCTCCAAGTAGTCGAAATGATAACACCAAAGTCAAATATGTTCCAGGACTATAACTCAATTTTCCTTCCTGCAGGATACTGTCTACTTGTGAATCATATTACATTGTGTACATATTTTATCATCAGGAAACTGTTTCTTACATCTCTTCCCTCATGTAGTTGGAATATTACCTCAAAGCATCGAGTTTTAACACGGATTTTTTGCGGTTATGAACAATTTGTTCTATCCCGGAATGACCTTAAATAAGAAAAAGGCATGAAGTTCGTCACGTGTACTCATTGTGCGTTCAGATGTATGTCTCCTTCCCCCTTGCTGGTTTTGATACCTTAGAATTAGCAAAACATTATACGCACATAAACTTGAAATCTTGTAAGAAGAATAATTTAGTTTACATCTATCCCACAAGAATCAACTGTTGATCAAATCTCTACTCATAAACTCTCTCTGACTATCTTTACCGACCCCTTTGTAGGCTAGATTAAAAGTGACACTGTTGGAAGTAAACCTGATATACCAAACTTGAAATTAAAGTAGAATTCCCCGTTCTTGTGACTTAAGCTTGCACTAATATCAGAAGAACAATGTAGAGAATTTATGCTCCAAGCAAATCTCTAAGTACTCAATACTTCCCCCAAAGTATGAGACATTCATTACCTCTTGTGATTATCCACATCGTCTTCAGCGTGTGACACTGAGTACTACAACGTAACTCCTTTAAGTGATAGTTAACCAGGTCTTCAACCATCCACCCCGACTACTGGTAACTAGATAAACCAAGTCTTCAACTTAAATCGTATAGATCTCGAGCAGCAACGTTATCATTGAAATCATTGCATCCACCAACCCCGACTTTAAGATAAAATAAGAAACTCGACCTTTTGTTGAATTAAACTTCTAAACTCATATAAAGTGAATACCCGATCGACTCCGTAGTCACTTAGAAAAATTGATACCAAATCTAGCCATTTAAATTTATTTCCACGATTCTTTATAAAACATTGATCTCGGTCTCGTCACTATAAATTTGTCACTTTGTCAATATAAACCACAAATATAATCCTTAATCACTTGCTTTTCCAAAATTGACCATAATTATGTTAAAACAACACAATATTTAAGCCAAATTTGAATTAATATTTTCTCAACTCATAACATTATACTCGGCCCATTTTTAAATCGATATCAAGTCATTTATGAACAAGCCAATATTTGTGCTCCATGTCGTTTGATAAGCAATTAAGCCCCATGATTTGATGGAACATTGATTCCAACCCAATACATAAACCGGACTTGATGAATGCTCCATCAATTATACACGACCCAAAGTGATTAAACACGGCCCACTAAAAAATATGTATAACCTGATCCACCACAAGGGAATTAAAGATATAAAGTTTTAGGGTTAATTCCATATATGCTCAAATTAAACCCTTAAATGCCATATTTCCTCATTCAAAAACCATAATTCCATATATACTCAATTTAAATAACAAATTTGTCATATTTACCCATTTTATAATTAAATCAGTTAAAACTCATTTTACACTTATTAATTACCCATTATACCCTTTTGAAAAACATATCTTCACGAACAACACCCATTGCAGAAACACTACAGCCACTGGAACAAACTAAAACATTTTACAATAAGTTGAAGTCAAGCTTTTATGTTTAACGGAATGTCGATGTTATATGTTCATGCACAGGTCAAATTATGTCTTCGCCATTATTGATAATTGGTGACGTGTTAAGTTTGGTTAATTAGTGTAGTTGTGAACAAAATACATTTGTCATATGTGATGCATATTCTTGCTCTTTCATTTCGAAAGAAATTCACTTCTAATCATTTCTGGCTTATAGAGTAATATTTTTAATTGTATTATTACTGCAACAATTATCTATAATTGTAAGTTACATTCATTTTACATCATGCCACAAGCCGTAAAATTGTTTGTAATTCTAAATTCGATTACCTATGTGCTTCAAAATAATTGTAAGTTTGCAAATCTTTGATTAAATTATTCTTTGTTTGATAAGAATTTTTTTCTTACCGTAACTTAAACCAAAAAGGGGCTGTGATGTTTTTGGGTGTTGTTGTCAAATGGAGATGTGTTTTCAAATGGATATAATGGGTATTTAATAAGTGTAAGATGAGTTTTAATTGATTTAATAATGAATTAGGTAGATATGACAAAAATATATTTTTTAATATGTGTATTTATGGGAATTAACCAAAGTTTTTACCTCGAATATTTCTCAATTCGTATAAATATACCTGAATTAAAAAACGCAGTTCACCTCTCTTTTTTTTTATTCTTATACACCGCCCGAAAACACAAAACCCAAACAATTTGTTTCCATGTAATAAAATCAGCCACCGATTCACCATCAAATCTTTAAACAAACTCGAATCATAAGTACAACCACTTGAATCCCTTTCATATCTGCTACAACCCGACATGAGTTCGTTTCTTTAATCAATGAAGAATTTATGAAAGATGTGGCGTCAAGAATCTTGAATAGTTCTCGAGTAGGTTTTATTGTGTTGTGTTTTAAACGAAATCAATGAAACAAATTTTGAACACATTTGTTATAAAAAATATGCCTTTAATTTCGTTTAGAATTCTTTTTGTGCTGTTAAATCATACCAAAGAATGAATATAACAAAGTTGTTTTAGTTCACTTTTATTTCGAATGATAATAAGGAAGTTATTAACGTATATACTGATCGGTGATGATATTGGGATACGTGTTTGATGATCTATAAATTTCTTGAATTTAATTTCACAACACGTATACAAGAACTGAGATCTTTAATTTTTCATTAAGATTCGAGTCTTGTTGATGGGATATGATTTGTTTGGAGTTTGGATATGATATGTGACGAAGGGAATAGGATTAGACTTGATGATGGATTTGTTGGTTAATAAAATGTGACGATGGGATTCGTTGTTGTAGTTGTTGTTGATGTTGTAGGCTGTTGTATGTTGGTGTTATTATTGGGTAATATTTTGGATGTTGGTTATGGTTTCAAGTCTGTCTCTTCTTCTCTGTTCTTTATTTCTGTTGACTCGGTAATGACTCGGTTTTCTGACTCAGTGATTCGACCCGGGTCAACTCGGTGAGAACCGAGTTGACTCGGTTTGGGTTAAGTTTTAACAACTCGCTACCAAGAATCAATTTGGCCAGCGTTTTGTTTAGATTTGACCACGTAAAACTCTTCTAAAAACCTGTACACCAAATCGCTATGGCAAACTTCAAGTCGCTATCTGTGCTTTCTTCTCAACTCGCTATAAAGTCTCTTCAACTCGCTATTTTTTCTGTTCTTCAACTCGCTACTGTGGCCTTCCTAACTCGCTACCTATCACTTTTAGTGGCCCACAAAAAAAATAGAATCCAAATCCAGAATTTTCGAATCCGTGTTTTCCTGCTTCTTTTTCATAAAATTTTAGATCTGAGTTTTTCTTACAAAATCAGTTAAAAAATCCAGACATAATAAGCTTCAAAAATAAGCGACAATGAAACAAGCTACCAGATAAGCCCAAATAAGGACGGAATAAGCTCGAAATAAGCCAATAATAAGGACGGAATAGACTTATGATTAACAACCGATGAACAACAAAAGACCATGGCTTTATCCACCAGTAGGATGACGAAAATAATCTGTAACAAGCTATCAATAAGCTGACATCACGAGACAACACAACTCAAAACCACAAACTGTGACAGATTTAAAAAATTTTTGAGACCAACCGGACACAAAAGAAAAACTCGACCCAAGAGTGTAACCATGGCTCTTGATACCACTTGTCAATGACGAGCTTTTGGAACCGGACATAGTACTCATTGATGTTGATGTGTCGTTGTATAGGTGTTATTTATTATTATCAGGTTTTACATTTATATTTAGACAACTAACCTAAAGACAACACTTTAACGGGTAGAGTACCCGATCAAGATGTAGCTTCGTGATAAGTAGGGTGTCGAACACTAAGAGTGAGAGTTAACCTACTATTCTATCAGTATTTTATTCTATTTTAGATTTAGTATAAATAACTGTTTTAACCTATGATATAACATATTTACTAGGAGGTTTTTAAAAGTGGGGGATTTCAGACTAATGTACTGAAACAGGTTTATGGTGACAAATATCATTTCTAAGCACAATACACACTAAAGCAAATAAACACAAGACAAAAGAGCGGAATGAGCCAAATAATAGAAACTGTATTAACCATGTTAATCTGATTAAATGATTGGTTTGGATTAATTTATGTGCATTGGCTGCTTATCTCGAGGCGGATATCATCTTAAGACTTAGGCATGGTACTTCTTCCTAAGTCCTAGACGACGAACAATCCTGTCACTAGTAACGCATCTGCATAAAGCCATCCTATAGTTTTAATTATAATCTAACATTAGGGAATTTAAAGCTGTGGTAACCTGTTTATACCCTAGACATCGGGGTCTCTTACCCACTTAGTGCTTGATGTTGTTTTATACACCGGTAGTCCACCACCAAAATCAATACCAATTAATAAATAAACAATACTGGTTGAACAATATCGGGTCACCTGCCGGTCAACTAAGCTCTTAACAAGATTAATGTATAAGGTGTCATATGTGATCATATTGTCCGGGCAGAATAATTAAATAACAACATTGGCCGAGCCATCCGGCATCTAGGTTACTAGAGTTAGGTCTCCTAAACCCAAGTTGAATGATAGTCGCATGTACAAGCACGAACTAAACAAGTATTAGGCGATAAAACTTAATTAAAAAAATAACGATAAATTAAGCAAATCCGGATTAACAATAACCCAACATTATAATCTTCATTAACAGTCTAATACCCGACAGTATTAGCCCACCAATCATTGTCATTATTACAACGTGTTTAAACAATTAAAAATGACTGAATGATTATGAAAAGTAAGAATTACACGATGTCTTCTATGGAATTAGGAGTAGTGCTCGACCTTGGCTGCTCTTCTTGCGGCGTGAGAAATTCGACTTTTAGTTTGTATTACTATAAAGAGAATGTGGATTATTGCCACTTAAAAATCATTTTTGAGTTTGTATTTAATAGTCGTCTGGATAATACATTCTAGATACGGACGTAATGGGGTATAAGTGGATACGGCGGTTTTAGGGGTTAATTTCCTTGGACGTCCGGCGATAAAATCAAATCAATTTAAGATAATTACCATTAAATCATATTAATTGTGTATCTTTGCTGTATGAACAGCTGTGTTGCCTTCGACGTATTGGTTGTAGTGGATACGTTCGGATGGGAATTGATCTTTACGTGTTTCTTGTGGCTGAGCTCAGCGCTGATTGTCGTCCATCTTTCATTGCTGGATACAGCCGTTATAGGTGCAGAAAATGCTATTCTTCAAATGTCTTCGTTTAAAGCTCTTAGAATTGCGCTCTTTTTGCTTCTTCTTTACAATGTGACTCCATAATTACTGCAATAATAAAATCTTAAGCAATTAAGATACAATATTCTTGTATTAATTATATAAAAGTGGGTTAAAATACATGGGATAAATGGATTGTAAAGTATGGACGTTATTTTAATGATATCAAATATCCCCCCTCTTGAATCCTTACTTGTACATCAAGTGACTTTAGAATGATTTTGAAAATGTTTCCCAATCGAGTTTAGGATTTTTCCTTTTAAGCATTTCTTTCATGTTTCATATCACTTGTACAAAAACCAACGCTCCTCACGAAAATTTGGATAAGGAAATCACTTGATCACTCAAACTAATCTGGGTTTGTATCATTTTAGGGTACCCTCATTTGCTTAGTCGTGATTAGCTTCGTATCATGGCTTGGCAAGGATACACATCTCCACCTCTAAAAAGTAAGAGTAACAACGTCCAAAGGTTAAATTGGGTTATTTTAATAGAAGGCTTTAGGTTTTAATCATTTTATTAAGATGAAGAATGATATAGGGTGGGGGCTTCTGACTTCTTTCAACTGAGGTCGTCGTCATCAAATCAAGGCAGCTAAGACATGAATACATGGCCGTATCGACGAAATAGACATCCATGCTGGTACACATCCTCATTCGAGTAGATCCTAAGGTTAGTTATCAGGAAAGGGAAGTAAAATTGTTGTTAAATAAAATAAACAAACAAATAGATTAAAGCCAACAAATAAGGTGCGGTTGCTAGTAACTTTCCTCGACCGTTCCATGACAAAGACTCGAACTTATAAACAAACATCTCGATCATAGATGACAATGACAACCTAAGTTAGCGTTCCCATAACGGTCAACTTCCCTTACATCCTGAACTTTACATACTTTTACAAAATAAGTGGTGATATCAACCACTTTTTACAATACTTTACATCGTTGATTTTTATGCGTATCAACGAATAATCGATCCTTTCAATATAATTTTATTGGTCTAATTTAGATCCCAATCAATATAGATCTTTCTAGCATGTTAAGGGTTGTAGCCAATATGGATAGTTCCACACTAACTACAGGAGAAACAATGACTATGAACAATTATAAGTTATGCGGAATCTAACTTATATTGCTAAGAAAAACAATGAATAAAACTAAACTTTGATTTATATTAATCTGCTAAAAGATTACAGATTACTAACTATGAAAATTGAGAGATCTCTATTCTCTAATACCGTAGGGTTCCTTTTATACACCAAGGATAAACCTTAACCGACTTACAAAATGCGTAAAAGATAATGCATATCTCTTCCTATAATAACTCTCATGCCATATCTTTAATTGGTATCTACTATTTTGTACTGGCAGCGTACTAACTAATACTAACAGTACAAACTTATAACTATCGTGGTACTTACTTTATAAATAGCGGTACTAAAGTTTAGGTAACATAATTCACAATAATCCTCCACTAAACATGATTGTTCAACTTGTTTTTTTACTTAATGTTTCTTTAGTTTTAATCTTCTTGAACTTTGGAGGATGTATACTAAAACACTCTTGTAATCTTGATTGATCTTTGATGATCTTTGGAAATCTTTAGCTATTCATTCTTTATCGAGCAAACATGTCTTCCAGTCAACACAACAACATCCAACTAAGTTGGCTTTGTAGTTTTTGGCAAACTACCAGCCATTAACGGATTTGATGTTCCTTTACTAGTAGCCGTTTGCTCTGGGATAGCCAATTCTTCAATTGTAAAACAACAGGTTAAATGATTAACCTTATGTTTTAAGTAAACTATCAAACTATTCAATGGATTTATTTGTCTTTTACAAAAGCCGTTTGCTTTTGGACTTGTCAATGCTCTTTGCATAACATGGTGCATTAATAACCATATAGTTTTTAGCAAACTATCAGCTATCAACAGATTTGAGATGTCTTTACCAGAAATATACTGTTTAATCCTGGACTAGCCAACTCTTAACTGTGAAGCAAGGTGAGTTGAGAACCATACAATTTTTGGTAAATTAGTCAACCTTAAGACGGATTTGAGGAAGTCTTTTATCTGAAGCGTTTGCGTCTGGATCTAGTCAATTCTTGAGTGTCTGTTAGACATGGTGAAATTGAAGACCATCTTTTTATGTGAGTGGTTAGCCAACACTTAAAACCCTTCTCACTTACCATTCATTGCATTACGCTTCATTAAGATGCTGCCTTAATGAATCTCTACTAATGTTGTGCAGAAGTACTTTCATCTTCATCCTCCAATCCACAAATATCAATGCATTCTTTGCAACCAATTTCTTGGGAGAGTGGGGGGTACCTTCTTTCACTAGCATGTAGATGACTGTCAAATCCTTAAGCTCTAGTATACAAACTCATCAAGCTTCATACGTCTCCTATTTAACAATCTCCCATTTCTTGTTGATGTTCCAAAAAAAATCACCTTGGTCATTTTCTTCTGTTGAGGATTCCATCATAATCTTTAAGTCTCCCCAAAGAATCAACTTAATTCCTTCTGATGTGATTTCTAAGTACTGGTTCATCACCGAATCATATAAATGAAACAAATCCTGCCTATCAAAAATATGTAGTACCTCTAGTAGATAGTTGAATGCCCTGAAGTGCCCATTAACTCTGTAGACAACAAGGTAATTCCCATCAGGTGATGAAACCTTGTGCAACTTATAAATAAAAGATTTTGTCTCCATAATCTCACTATCTAAGGTACTATCAAATGTAACAATCCTTAGACATTTTCTGTGTTTATCATCACTATCATCATCTGGCTGTGGTCTTGGCCTTTTCCTAGAAATCATCTTTACATGACCACTCTTTCTTTTCTTTGTACCCTGCTCTGTCACTTCTTGTTCAGCAGGTACCTTTATTGTGTCTTCTTCCCTTGGAGTTTCATTGACAACCCTCTTCTTTTAGGGTCTTTAGATTCTTCACTCATCTCCTTAAGTTGTCTCTCATCCTTAGCAGAACTAATAGCAATAAAGTCTTTATCAGACCTTTTAACCTTTTTATACAGAACTTGTATTTCTTCAAAGTTCTTGTTCTTCAAATCAGCATGCTTCTTTTACTACCTACATGCTTTGATAGGTCATGCATTTGGTTCTTAGTGAGTTCTTGTTGGTGGTCTGCTTCTGATTAGTAGCAACTCTTTGTTGTAGCATGGAAACCTCCTTTGAGCAGCAATAGTATCATAAAGAAATTTGGCTCTCTCTTCAACTGTAAACGTTTCTCTTTCTTCCTCTTGAAGCCTTGCAGCTAGAAGTCTATCAGCTCAATTCTTGCTTTGAAATATCATCCAAAATCTTATATTAAGACAGCCTTTGTAGCTTCTTCCTCAGCTAACTTTTTCATCTCCTCTTCTGCTTCCCAATCCTCTTGCACCTTTCTGGCTATTTCTTCATCCTTAGCAAGCTGATCAAACTTTCTTTCAGCTTCATCAACTCCCTCTGACTCAGCTTCTTCCTCAAGTACTTTCTTGCCTTTGTCTTTAGGATCAATTTTAGGAAGAGGCTTCAATGTAAGTACTGATCTTGTTGATGTAGCCCTTGGTCTATCTGAATCTTCAGCATCTTTGATCTCAACACCTTTTTGTTTAGCCTTAGTTTGGCTCATAGATACCAAAAACTCAGCAATGGTCTCATCATCTCTGAAAATAGTTGTAGGAGCAGTACTTTCATCTGAAGTTCCATCTTTTGGCTTAGCAGTACCTTCATCAAGCTTGTCGGTACTAACTTCTACTTCTTTTGGCTTAGCGGTACTAACTTCAGGCTTGTCAGTACTAACTTTTGACTTGTCGGTACCTTCATCTGGCTTGACGGTACTAACTTCTACTTCAGTACTAACTCCCTTTTGTGTACTTTCCTTCTCTTCAAGCACCATAGAGCTTGTCCTCTCCTCATCTTGAGCATCCTCAGTCTCCATGTAGTCCATTGCATCATCCACAATATCATCAAGATCATCAAAAGCTGGATCTTTATGCACTGTAGGTTCAGCTTTGGTAGGTTTCCTCCCCTGTTTAGATACAGACTCCTTTTGCATCCACTTTGTCTTCAATGATCTATTTCCTGCCAATCTTTGCTTCATGGATGCACTCTTCATCCAAGCTTTATAATGTGTGATAACAGGTTTGGCTTTCTTCTTAAGCTTCTTGATCTGTGCCTTCAAGTGTTTAATTTCTTTGGCTTGATCTATGACCTGTGTACACAAAGAGATATAAAGATCATATACACTTTGGAGTGTCAGGCCATCCTTATTTCCTGATATGGATCTATCACTGGATGACTGACCTCTATGATTCCTACCAGAACCCTCTGGAATGGAATCAGGAATAGGAATAGTAGGTGAAGGTCTGGGAGATGGGTCAGTCTATGTCTCATGTTGGTCTGCACTTGGGTGAGGAGGAGAGGGTGTTGGTTGGGTTTCAGATGGTCTTTCTAAAACTGCACCTTCATCCTCTATTGGTTGAGCCAACATAGAAGGAAATAAAGGGGTCACATTCCAAGAATTTTTTTTACCCTTTTTAACCATAAAAGAGAAAACTTTAGGAGTCAAAGCATTAATAGGGAAGTGGTCTAAGGGGACAAGCACATTCTTAAGTTGGTTAGTCAAAAATAATGAAATAAACCTTGGGTACATGACAAACTTCTTCTTTGCATCCAAATGCCTCATCATACCATCAAAAATTAGTTTAGAAAAATTATATTTCTGATTAGTGGCTAAGCAAATTACTGCTGTTGCAATATTAGTGGGAATTTGATCCCAAGAAGTACTTTTAAAACTAATACAGTGATTCATAGTATGAAAAAGAAATCTCCACTGGGGTGAAAACAGAGCTTTGTTAAAAGTTAAAACAGTTAGGTCCCCCTCATACCCCATTAGCTGAATAGCATCAAATATAGCCTGATTATTCAAAGAATCTATCTCATCAGCATCAACAAAAAGAAGATCACTTCTTATTGATGCCTCTGAGATATTCACAGGCTTGCCAGCTACTTTGACAGTAATATACCTAAAATTGTTGATTATTTTGTATTTAGCAGACATCCAAAACTCTTCAACAAATGTAGTAGAGACTACAGGACTTACAGTGAGGGCATAGTGAATGGAGCTTCGTGTAAGAAAGTCTATAATCTCATGAAAATCTGTATTCCCATTAGTCTTTTCCATGTAGGCGACCATGTTCTGTTTAGCACAAGATTAAAGAACAGCCATATGTGTAGAATTGATGATCATCGGTGATTAAAAGATTAGGGTTTGTTAGAAGATAGCGATTAAGAGAGATTACATGAGAAAATTGTGCAATTGAGATGGGTTTATATAGGTTGGACAAACCTAAAAGCAAAGAAACTGTTACAATTTACACTTTAGACCCTTGGCGGTATTTTCTCCAACGGCTTTATAGCGGTACTATCTTTCCAACGGCACTGTATAGCGGTACCATCTTTGAGCCCAGCGGTACAAACTTTGCACTTATCGGTACAACCAACAATTTTGCTGAAACACAAAAGACCAATGAACAAGTCTATCAACAAGAGTGTTCTTTCTAGTTAGCCATACGATATCTCTATCCAATGACTCTCTAAAACACCAACCAACTCCATTGAAATTCACAGACCACCCTGGTCAAATTCCTTTTTCTGCTTAAAATATATACGTCTCTCTTAGCCTCCACAAGTCCCGTTACGACATATTTCCGAGCGACGTTTAGACAAAGAATTTTTCATACCTTGAACCTCCTGTGCACCACCTCCACCCACCACATGTTGGAATTCTCGCTCTCAGGTGTAAATATTCAGGTGGGAAAGGAATACTTTGAATCCAAACCTGAATTTGCCTCGCTTTTGGCAACGTTATTTATAAGAAATACCTCGCGGTCAACAGCCCACACCACACCCCTAAAATTTTGAGTTTTCATCGCCCTCAATAGCCCACTGAATCTTAGCCTTTTGCATATAGTCACGAGCGTCGGAAGACTTAATATCATGTAATTTTTTTAATAAATCTAACCGCGTCAGAAGAATATCATCATTTACGCCCCCTTGATCAATAACTTTGTCAATATGACACAGCTTGGAACGGAGATCCACAAGACGACCAGATTGATTCTTTTTGCAATCATTAACCCATGAACGTATCTCCTTTTTCAGGATTTGTAATTTCTTCTTGAATCGAACCATCTTATTATTATCATCAAGATCAATATTATTCCAAGTTTCCAACACCATTTGATCGAAGCCCTGTAAACTAAACCAAGAGTGGTAAACCCGAAAAGGGGAAGGCCCATAATCAGTGACCACTTCCCGAAGTAAGATTGGTCTATGATCCGAGAGGTGCCTATCAAGACAAATACCCGAAAGATGAGGGAATAAAGAGAGTAAACCATCCGAAACAAAAAAACGATCTAATTTACTCATCTTCTTAGCCGACTGAAGAGACCAAGTAAAAGAGTACCCTTCCAATTGGATTTCAACGAGCCCCGAGTTTGATATAAAACTATTAAATTCATTAGCACCTTGCGCATTGTACACTGAACCCAAACGATCCTCCATGCATCTAACTTCATTAAAATCGCCCATAACCATACAATGACCATCCCAACGGCTGATAAGGGACGAAATGTAGCTCCATAGCGAACGCTTGCTAGTGATAGACTGAGGGGCATATATAGACACCACAAGTAACTTCGCCTGATTAGAAACCCATGACCCATATAAAGCTACAAAATTGTCCGAGACAACATGATGCTCTTTACGGAAAACACTTGGATCCCATACACATAAAATACCACCAGAATTCCCAACTGCTTCGCTAATAGTATACTCGAACTTATAGTTACCCCATAACACTTTAACATCCATATCAGAAATACAATCCAACTTGGTTTCTTGAACAGAAAGGAAATTCACCTTGTGTTTATTGTTTAACTCCTTAATCCAATCTTTCTTAGCCTTGGATCCTAGGCCTTGAACGTTTAAAGATAAACAATTCATTTGAAACCACCGTGAGCTCCTTGTGATCCAATAATTTTCTCCATGTCATTCATACATCCTTCCATAGTGAACCCCATAGATTGGCCAACTTTAATCATATCGTCTATAACCTCCAATATCGAGCCACCTGCTTTTTTTTGGAATCGATACTAGGGGAAGCATGTTCATTAAGGGGTTGAGCATCCTCCAAAACGCGAGAACTGAGACCTTCCGAGCGACGTTTAGACAAAGAATTTTTCATACCTTGAACCTCCTGTGCATCAACATGTTGGAATTCTCTCTCAGGTGTAAATTCAGGTGGGAAAGGAATACTTGAATCCAAACCTGAATTTGCCTCGCCTTTGTCACGTTTATTAAGAAGATACCGAGGGAAAAGCCAAACCAGAATTTCCAAACCAGAATTTGCATCAACATGTTTGATAGCACTAATATTTCGATTTAGACCTGCTGCATATTCATCTTGGGAAAAGCCAAGTCCCAGATTGATTCTTTTTTTAATCATTAACCCATGAACGTATCTTCTTTTTCAGGATTTGTTTGACACTAAAGAAATCAAATATCCAAATCACTCAATAGCAAACTTTTCGAAATTAATGAAAGTCTAACAATCAAATTAACCACAACACAGTTCAAGTATTATCTATTAACTATCGTGATGTATTCAAAATGTCTTAGGAATTGTTTACCAATAATGTAAGCACCAGATTTTCTTCTACGTTGCTTCATTTTCTTTACCTTAACCGACATGACTCAAATCAACCAATATCTAATTCAGCCAGTTTTTCCTTATCTTATCTTAATCCATAGTCACAGGGATCCACCCGCAGTGAACTCCAAAAAAAACCCTTCATCGCGAGTTTTTCGATCTAGGATACACCGCGTTCTCCAATCCGGAATCGTCGTTCCCTCATCGTATCCCCAATCACAGTAAATGATGATCCTCCTCTACCACCTCACGTCTTTGATCCTCTACCACCTCCTCCTGCTCATGTTTGTTCCATCTGTTTCAAACATTGGACTCCTCTCCATCACTTTTGGTATCTATCTATCTATCCCTTCACTTTATATGTAATTTTATGCCACAATTTTAGTCAACCTTTGTCCTGATCTGCCTTTAGCCCCTTTTATGCCCTTTTTAGGTGCCCGTTTTATGGTGTTTTTAGGTGCCCTGAAACAGCCTGAAGTGGCCACGCCACCCTAGATTAGTCGGCCAAAAGGTCGGAAACCATGGTTACCCAAAAAAATTGTAGGCCTTTTAGCGAAAGGTCGGAAACCATGATTTTTTCTCTTGTTCATGCGACGGCTCAAGTTTAAATATATCACAAATGATCCGCTAAACTAAATCAGATTTGGTGAACAAACAGAAACTGTCATTGCCTTTAGACAACCTGCCTGCATAAATCATTATCGCCTCAGATTTAGCAAATATGACCTTGATTAAGATTTTCCATGAAGGTTTCGTCTTTGATGGGAATTTTCGTAGAATTTGGACATCGTTTTCTGGAATTAGGCTAATTTTGGGGTGTTTGTTTCGGCTTATATGCGGGCTTATGAGCTTATTTGATTTTCGCTTATATTTTATAAGCCCCAATTTTCTGGCTTATTTTGAGACTTATGTGCTTATATAAGTTTAGTATGATATGAAAAACTTATATAAGCCCACAAGTCTTATAATTAGCTGGAAAATTGGGGATTATGAAACTTCTAACAAAATCAAATAAGCTCATAAGCCCATTGCTTATGCAATTGATGAGATGTTGTGTATATACCTTAGCTTGACTTGATAGACGTGTTTATGTATGGGCTTCTACCAAGAACATCCCCACGAGGCAGTGGTTCTAAGTGGACAATATCTTACCGTAATGGCCTGGCTAGTGTTAGTGAAGGGTCCTTTTCTGAAGTGAATTCTAGAATGAACACGAACACATATACATATTTCTTGTGGATTGATAACTGTAGCCTAGTCAATGAGCGCAACTGATTTGGGCTGCTATTAAGTTTACCCAATTTAACCATGTTTGTTATTCTAAATTCCGGTCTTGTCTTAATCAATTGTTTTCAGTGTCCTCAATGCAAGGCCTTATGCTCATTGAAGGATGTTAGAACACTTAATGCAACCTGCCTTTGCATTCCCGCTGCTGATAAAGGTGTTGTGGATCCAGAGGTAATCAGTCTCTTTGTTAGATTTAATCTTCAATTTATATATAACCTGTTTAAAACCCGTGTAATACACGGGCGGTACGGAAAATAAAGTATATGAAATGACTCTTATCATACCTAAGTTTTTGTCGTATGTGTGTTTTCATCTCTCAAAATCGATGGAATTTTTATAACAACTTTCTAACAATTGGTTCGATTTGGGTTATCATTCATATTTAAAGGATAATAACATGAAGATTCGGGTTAATAAAAAAAGCAAAGATCCTACAAAAGAAACTGTTGCAAACTGCCATGCCTTAGGAATTTTGAAAAAGAATATGGTAGCTAGAAGTCAAACTTGGTAGTATTCTAGAATTAACCAAATGTTCTACAGTAGGTGCTTTAGGTCATGCAAAAGCCGACAGGTTTAACTTGTATATGAAATAAAATTCTGAAACTTATAAGCTATAAAAGAGACTCACAACACATCCCTCACAAATAAACAAAAGCTGAAAACTACAAAAAAAGCTTCATATCAATTTATCATTTTGTTAAATAATTCAGTACATAAACTCAAGGCCAAATTTAAGACACTTGCTAAAGGATTGGATATTATAATTAATGAACAAAAAAAGTTATTAGAACAAATGATAATTTATTTATTGATAAACAGGGCATACTTGATTAAATACTAATACGCAAAATATTGTCTTTTTAAGGAAAGCTTTGATAAAGAAAAATAGCTCATTAATAAGTCGTACCACAGTTAAAAAGTTCAGAGATGATTTATTATTTGTGTCATGCGTAATATTTTAGCTAAGAGTTACTAATCCAACCCAAAAAGAAAGTTTACTTAGACATTTGATCAAACACTTGTGTTCAACAAAGAAACATCCCCTTCAACTACACATAAATTCATATTGGATACTAAAAGGTTATGATGTTAGTTATCCAGAACTTGAGCAAGCACATATTGTTTGAATATAAAATATCGAAACAAAATTAAATTTAAGACCTAAAACCAACAAAGTAATTAAAACCTACCAGTAGGAGAAAAAATCAGAGCTAGAAGCCCATGTTTCATATTTCATCGGCAAGATCAAATATGTATCCACCTGAGATCGAAGTCAATATCCAATATCCACATAAAGAAAAAGTTAAAATCAACTCCTACTTTAAAATCGATAGAACATGTTTGCATATTGATTAGATAAGTGGGTTGTTAAGGATGAAGTTGAAACAAATTTGAATTCTATATTCTTCGGGAATTTTCAGGGTTTCAGTAATTGTAGCGCCTCAAAGTTTCACCAACCAGATTAAATACATCTGCAAGCATGGAAAGTCAAGATAATGTTTGATTTTTCGATGAAAAAGTCTTCAAAATACATTTAATTAACTTTTTAAAATGAGGTATACATGTATTTTTTATTAATGACATCATCCATTATTATAATTGTCCAATTACATTAATCAATTTTAGCATGGTCCAATCAAATTAGCTTAAGTGACCTTATTCAAAACCCTCTTTTAATAGTATAGATAGATATTACTTTTTTTTTTATAAGTTTGTGTATTAATCAAGTAACTCCCCTTTTGGTTTCATAAAAAACTATTAAAATTTCATCCAGATATCCACTAGACGCTTTCCCTTCAGCAAACAAGGAATGGTCAAATTCAGAAAGTTTGAAATTGGACGGCGGAATTTTGCATTGAAAAAAAGATCAGATGCGAAGAAACGGCTGGCTGGTGTTGTAGGATGGAAAAACGATTTAATGAAATGTCGGACTGACTTATTAGACAGGAGGGCGAGTGTGCTAAATCTGGCCAAGGCATTGGAACAACGGGGTGGTTCATTGTGTCGGGTTGATGCATTGCGATTACGGGCTGATGCATTAGGCCGATGGGCGGATGAATATCTACGGCGACCTAAAGCATGCGAGGGGAGGGTTAAAGCATTGAGTGAGAGGGCTAGAGCATATAATCAGCGGGTTAAGACATTTGAGGTAAGATTGGACTATTTTTCTCAAAGCTACGCCAACCTTCACAAGAACACTAAACATTGTGCCGCAGCAGCTACTTGTCACAAAGACTAATTTATTATGCATCAAAAATTTGATGACTTTTTATCTTATTTATCGTGGATTCTATTTATTATATTTGCGTCGTCTTGGTTTGTTTTAAATGAGGTTGTGGAGTCCGCATGTTGCAGTGGCACCAAAAGACTTTGAATTTCGTAATTTGCGTGTTGCAACAGGTCCTAGCCATTAGGAAAACTAGGGGTCTGTTTGGTTAGACGTAATGGACTGATAAAGGAATGTAATCGTCGATATAATGTAATGAACATAGTAATTGAATGAGTCATTAGTGTTCCATTAACCTATTTGGTTGCAATGTTGGAATGAAATATATCATTTACGTATGTTGTTTGGTTTGATGCAATGGACGTTGGAAATGAATGAAATAAATGAAATATGGCAACATGTGATTACACGTCGTAATGGAATGGAAAAAAAAACTAGGAGTATGTTTGTTTCGCAGATTTTGTAGGATTTTAGGGGAATGAAATTTGGAAATCCATTGAATGAGGCGTTTGATTGTTAATATTAAATTCCATAAATTCTGCTAGAAAGTCAACATTCCTCCATTTACAAAATTGAACATTCCATATGGGGGTGGGAAGATTTTAATTCATACGCCTTCTTAAATCTGTCAATGATAAAAATACCCTTGTCAACCCTAATTAAAACCACAACACGCTATACAAATGTCATTTTTTCCCTGACACCATTGAAAAAATTGCCAATCTTTTTGTATTAGGTAATTTACATCAAATTTTTTACTCTCTCCGTCTCATAATTATAGTCCACGTTTCTTTTTTTGTTTGTCTTAAATTAATTGTCCACTTTCAAAAATAGATAAAAAATTTATATTAAGTTTACCATATTACCCTCACTTGATGTTATTATTACAAACTTTAAAGAAGTTAGAAATTACAATTAGTTATGAGTAAAACTGTCATTGTGCAAAAAGTAAAGGAGAGAAAGCTGTAATGATGATGTTTTTCTTATAATGCGTGTTTTTTGTCAGTGGACTATAATTATAGGACGGGGGGAGTAATACTTTCATATAATGATGGGTATCTTCCTTTGAAAAAATTCAGAAGCATCTTCCATTGCCAATGTTGAAGTGAGACATTGCAGAATTTTGTGTTTTTACCTTTGGATCGGCACAGAATAAATATGTGTTATATCGGCACGGAATATATATATATATGTGTTATATGATGGGTATAAAAGAATAGTTGGTTGTGTATCCTCATGGTCACCCCTGCTCATACGGAGCTGGCAGTCTTGCTCCACCAAAGCTAGCATATGAGCGTGATCATGATATTGAGGCTGAACCTTCTGATGCCGAATTGGAGTTAATCGGATGCTTGGCAGAATTTGATGCCCATATTGTGCAAAAAAATCATGAAAAAATTTCGGATAGTTCTCTCATTTGTGATTTAATGCTTTCAGTCAAATGGGACTATCTAGCTAAACACAGAATATGGGTATGCTTTTTCTTTTTTTCTTTGCTAAAATAAATATTGTTGTTGTTATTAAATTATTATTGAAATTTTGCAGAAAGACCTTAATCCCATCTTAACAACTGATAAGCACGGCTTGCAATTGAGTACAATTGAATGTAAACTAAAGGTAAATTTCTAATATAAACATTATAATTAGCAATTTCGACCCAATTACTTAAAGTAGAAGGGGGTAAAGTGTATACCCTAATATTTTGTCCGTTTTAGACTGATTTCGTCTGTCTTCGACCGTTTACGACCGATTTCGTCCATTTTCGACGGTTTTCGACCATTTATGTTCGTTTTCGAACGCTTTCGACCGTTTCTGTCCGATTTCGTCCGTTTTCGACCGATTTAGATTGTTTTCGACCAATTTCGTCCTTTTTTGATCGTTTTCGTCCCTTTTCGACCGCTTTCGACTAATTTCGTCCTTTTTCGACTTTTTCCGGCCGATTTCACCTGTTTTCGTTCTAAAAATCGTTCGTTTTCGATCATTTTCGTCCATTTTCTACCGTTTTTGTCCGTTTCCGTTTCCGGCATCACCAAATGGTGTCAATCCTTGTGAACTGATGTCAAGAGAAACGGCGTAAAACGGTCAAAGACGGATGAAATCGGCCGAAAACGGACGAAATAAGTGGAAAACGATCAAAAGCAAACGAAAACGAATGAAAACGATCGAAATCGGGCGAAATCTGTCGAAAGCGATCGAAAACGAACGAAAACGGTCGAAATCGGGAGAAATTGGTCGGAAACGATCGAAAACGAACGAAATCAGTCGAAATCGAAAGAAATCGATCGAAAACTGATGAAATAACTCGAAAATTGTCGGAAACGGTCGAAAGTGGTCGAAAACGAACGTAAATGGTCAAAAACTGTCGAAAACGGACGAAATGGGTCGAAAACGGACGAAATCGGCCGAAAACGAACGTAAATGATCGAAAACTGTCGAAATCGGACGAAATCGGTCGAAAACGAACAAAAACGGTTGAAAGACCAAACGAATCGGTGAATCGATCGCAACGATGAAAACAGCAAGAAACCACCAAAACATCGAAAACCATGTGTCATATCAAAAGGAAAACTAAAATGGTATATAATCTCAAGTTCAGTGACCCACTTATAGTATAAAATTTTAGAGTACTTAAAATGGTAAAAAATTAAAAGTAGAAAACTATAAGAGTCAATTTGCCCTTTTTAAAATGGGGGGAAAATAAAGTGTGTAATTGTTATTAAACGAGGTGGGAGTTTGGTGCTAGTCGTTATTGTTGTTGTTGGAACGGGTCAGTTTTATGCATATATCCTACTTTTGAAGATTCAGTTAAAATATGACCCGAAACTATATAAAGCATTAAGATTGTGATTAGAAACTTCTTTAAAATCAATAATTTCATTGTTGGGTCCTAAACTTCTACAACAACATGTACTCAATCCGGATGCCATAGTGCCTTTCAACTGTATTTAAGAACTTGTATGTTTCAGGGTTCAACCGTCCGGAATTGAGGCTGGAAAACCTAAACGAACATCCGGTCAAGTGAGCATACTCCATCAAAGCAACATCCTCAGCACCATTGGAATCAAGAAACAATTATGGAACATTAACATACATTATATAATGCAGTAAATACTATTAAACTATGCATTAACAGCTTGTAATGTTAAATTTACCTAAAAGCCATAGCAATAACATTCCCGTATTTCTCAAGAGCTCTATCCATGATTTCAAGCAGAGAAGCATTCTCAAGATCTTTGCCCAATTTCTCAATGTCAACGATGTCTACAGGTTTGTTGTCTACCACATCTGCATAATTAACCAACAAAAAAGACATTGTTATCATTTCACATATCCTTAGTTGTTCATAAGTTTAAAAAAGAAGTACAAGACTTTTATAAGGTCAAAATGGGCAATATTCAAAACTTAAGATTGGCGTAAAATTACTAAAGCTAACGATAGCTTTAATAACATATCAAATCACATAGCAAGTATTCATAACACAAACACGAACTTTCTGTCATACTCGAAGCTAAATCATGGTAACTTTGCAATTAAAAGGCACAAACTTTGACTTTTAAAAGTCAAAGATGTATCAAACCATGCTTATTAGTAAATACTATAAACCTTAAAATACAAAAAAAAAGGTTACGTTTTTCTTTACCCAATAAAAATTTAACTCTAAAAGTGACCAAAATACTATATAACTATTTAAGTGTATCTTGTTCGTGTATATGCCGGATATCCACTACGGCACCGGAATGTATTTCGGAACACCTGTCCGGTAGGTCAATAGCGACACACCAAGAAAGCGACGTATGATAATCAAAAGGCGACACGAAAAAGGCGTTGCACCACAGTTTGTCTTCTTCCCAAAAGCCAAGTCTGACTCTTCACAGGCCGACCATGTGTCAGGTCAACGTCCCATGACGTCACTAATCAGGTACAACTCTGGGTAGTATAAAT
>BQNB010100897.1:0-24598 GCA_026074375.1 Tanacetum coccineum | reverse complement strand
CGCTGGTGGAAATTAAGGCAACTCGCCGAACACAACTCGCTGCCAAGCAACCCGCCGCGAAGAAATAATACAAACCGCCTCTATATTTTAATCAAACCGCCGCTGAGTTTTCAAACCGCTAGAGTTTCCTTTAGATATTTGCTATTAAAATATTCAAACCACTGTCAACCTGTTCAAACCGCTGCCTAAGCAACTCGTTGCTTAGTATAAAGCAACTCGCCTCTTGAGCAACTCGCCGCGATGTTAAGCAATTCGCCGCCAAAGCAACCCGCCGTGTGTCAGACAGTTGGTCACCTACTAAATAAAATATTATATTTAAGCAACCCGCCGTGAAGAAATTCTGGCAAACCTCCACGAAGAACAATGACTTTTATCACACAAAATCACTTATAAATCACCCTTTTGAACGATTTTGCTTGATTTCTTTTACACAACACAGTACCACAAAGCAATAGCAACTAGAAACACCCAAACTTTAACATTACAAACATCAAAATTCAGAGAACTAAAAAAACGAGCTAGGAGCCTTCAATGGTACACTTTTCGATCTAAAACAAGCAAGAAATCGCACATACACACGATCTAATCATCCCATAATCTCTGATACCAATTGTGGTATATCATATATCATAACACGGTGTCGATTCTTAGACTTGGCTAGTTTGTAGAGAGAGAAACACATGAGAGAGATTTTCTAGTGAGAGAAAATGTGTTTTATAAGAAAAGAATAAAATGACTAGCTCACCTCTTCTAAAGTTGGAAGAGGCTTATATAGTTCTTACAATATACCGGGTATTAGTACCCGGCTTAGTACCGAAAATCATACTATTCACTATTAAACTATGAGCTATAATAAACAGTAAAATACACGGGGTGACCGAGTCTTTTTCTAATATCTAACAGAATCTGTTAAGAAGTCCATTGATGAAAGAGCACAACATAAATGAGAGTATGACAGCATGATAAATGAAAGACAGATGCAGTCAAAAGAGGGAAAGGTTGATTCGAGTAAAGCATTGGATGCTAGTTTAGTTGTTATAGAATGTAGTGGGACAAAGTCAGATAAGCAGGATACAAGCAGCAGATCCGGGAATGATACACATGCTGAGGATGTTGATATCAAACCTGTGAATGAAAAAGAGCCAATGGCTAGGGTACAATTGACTGCTCAACATAATGTACTTGCAAATGAACAACAACATTTTGTGCAATCTGAACCTATTTATGACACACATCTGTTGGAAAAGGTTGATAGAAATACCACTCCTGATTCAACAAATATGTGCATAGGGGAGGAGAGAATGACCAGAATGCTAAAAAATGTCAAGTTTCATGTCCTTTACTTGATCCATCATTTGATAACATGACAACTGAATTTTCAAACCAATCTCTCGAGTCTGAAAATATTTTGATGATGCCCCAATTATTGAAGAATAGGTGTCAGATAACAAGGAAGAAAATGTGTCTCAGCCTAAAATTATGAAGAAAACAGTTAAGCCTAGTATTGCTAAGATAGATTTTGTCAAACCTAAGCAACAAGAGAAAACTACTAGGAAAACTGTTAAACAAGCTGAGAAACATAGGCAAAACACTCACAGCCCAAGAGGCAATCAAAGAAATTGGAACAATAGATGTTCAAAGACCGGAAGCAATTTTGAGACGTTTAATAAGGCCTCTCTGTTAATGTGTGTTGGGAAGCTTTTATTTCATTTGCAAGTTGATTGCAATTACCATCAAAAACACGTTTCAAAATAAAAAGGATGTTAAAACCTGTTGTTAGCTAAACAATGCTCTAAAGGGTGAATCATCAAAATTTTGCTAAAAAGAGTCACCCATGTGCTAAAAAGAACATGGTTCCAAGAACAGTACTAATGAAGTCTGGCTTAGTATCTATTAATACTACTAGACAAAATATTTCTAAAACAGCAGTATTGGTTAATACTGCTAGACAAGTTAATGTTGCTCACTCAAAAACAACAGTGAATGCTGCTAGACCAATGTCATATCTTTCTAAATCCAGAATTCAACTGTTAAGAGGCTATTAATAATAACACAACATTTAAAAACAGTAATATTAATCAAAGGGTTAATACTATTAGGGGTAAAAATGTTAATATTGGTAAGCCAAAAGCAGTAGTTAATGCTGTTAAGGGAAATAATGTTAATGCTGTTAAGGCCTCAGCTTGTTGGGTTTGGAAACCAAAGAATATAGTTTTAGACCATGTTTCTAAACATAACAGTGCATCAACTATCCTAAAAAGGTTTGATTATATTGATGCATAAGGCATATCCAATTCAGTGATGGCTTGGGTCCGCAAAAGAAACTGATTTTCTTATCTGATGTGCAGGGCAATCCACAAATGGATTTACAGAATAAAGGAGTAATTGATAGTTGATACTCAAGGCACATGACATGGAACATGTCCTATTTACCATACTATGAAAGAGATAGATAGAGATTTGTTGCTTTTGGAGGGAACCCAAAGGAGAGAAAATCACAAGGAAAAGGTACCATTAAAACATGTAATCTAGATTTTAAAAAATGTGTATTTTGTGAGAGAGTTAAAGTTTAATCTCTTTAGTGTCTCACAAATGTGTGATAAAAAGAATAGTGTTCTTTTTAATGACACTAAATGTATTGTGTTATCTCCAAACTTTAAGTTAATTGATGAAAGTCAAGTTTTACTTAGAGTTCCTAGAAAGAACAATATGTATAGTGTTGATTTAAAGAACATAGTTCCTAAAAGAGGTTTAACTTGCCTTTTTTGCAATAGCTACATCTGAATGAATCTCAAACTTTAGCATAGAAGGCTAAGCCACTTAAATTTTAAAACCATGAATAAATTGGTTAAAGGAAATCTTGTAAGAGGTTTACCTTCTAAACTTTTTGAAAATGATGAAACCTATGTTGCTTGTCAAAAGGGAAAGCAACACAGAGTCTCTTGTAAGTCCAAAGCAGAGAACTCAATCAGTCTTCCCTTATATTTGTTGCATATGGACTTGTTTTGTCCAACATTTGTAAAAAGCCTTATGAAGAAAATGTATTGCCTAGTCGTCACAGATGATTATAGTAGGTTTATATGGGTTTTATTTCTAGCTACTAAGGTAAATGCCTCGCCGCAATCAGCTCCGGATTCTTAAGTCTTTTATAATACTATGTAGAATAATTGAGAGAGAGAGATCTGTGTTAGGTGTGTGTGGTAGATTAGATGTGGATAATGGAAATGGTTCAAGAACAGAGAAATGAATCAGTTTTGTGAAATGAAGGGTATTTCGAGACAATTTAGTGTAGCTAGAACTCCTTAACAAAATGGAGTTAATGAGAGGAGAAATAGAACACTAATTAAGGCTGCTAGAACTATGCTAGCTGATTTTAAAGTTTGCCAAACTACTTTATAGGCAGAAGCAGTTAATATGTTGCTATGGTGCAAAATAGAGTGGTTAGTAGTTTAAATAAAAACCTCATAATAAGACCCCATATGTACCTTTTCATGTAGAACACCAACTTTAAGTTTTATTGAGTTATTGGGGTGTTGTTACCTTATTAATACCATGGATCACTTAGGCAAAATTTGATGAGTAAGGTGATGAAGGTTTCTTTGTTGGATACTCTTTGATAGTAAAGCTTTTGAGTATTTATAGTAGACAAGGATAAAAGGGTGGTACGAAAACTGGCATGTCTATGAAAGTACACCTAATGCTTGCGGGGTAGGAATAGATTGGCTATCTGATATTGATGCACACAAGAACAATGAATTATGAGCCAATTGTTACAAGTACACAATCTAATGGTTTTCAGGTACAAAGCAAGTGAAGTAGAAACGGGCCCTTAACAAACAACTTGCCTCCCACCTCCCCACCCTCCGCCTCCAGACCATTTTTTTGCTAAACCCATTCCATCAGATCTGCTGATCCACCATTTCGTAAGATCCTCAAAAAGGGTTTTTTTCTCATGATGATGGATCCAAACCTTGCAACGCGCGCTCCGCTCGCGCGCTCTGCTCGGTTGATGAAGATCCAAGAAAAGATAGTGAATGTAATGATCAAGAGAAGGAAGATAATGTTAACAGCACTAACAATGTTAATGCTGCTAGCACAAATGAAGTTAATGTTGTTGGTGGAAAAACAAGCATTGAACTTCTAGATGATCTAAATATGCCTGCTTTGGAAGATTATAGCATATTTGACTTCACAAGAGATGATGAAGATGATGGTGTAGAGGCTGACATGAACAACTTGAATACAACAATCCAAGTCAGTCCTAATCCAACTATAAGAATTCATAAAGATCATCCTCTTGATCAAGTGATTGGAGATTTGCAATCAACTACACAAACAAGAAAGATGTCAAAGAATTTGAAGTGTAACATGGGTTTTGTTAGTTACTATTCATAACAAAGAACAAACCATAAAGTACACGCGATCCAAACACGCGCAGCGCGTTTGCTTGTTTTTATTACAATGAAGGAACCAAAAAAGGTAATTCATGCATTACAGGCTCTAAGCTGGATAGAGGTTATGGAGGAAGAGTTCTATAAATAAGTACAGCAGTTTAGACTGTTAGTGGATTTACCAAATGGAAAAAGGGCTCTATAGACACTAAATGGTCTTCAAGCACCCTCACTCCATCTCTCGGACCTCCTCGCTCACAACTCTCGCAGATCCTACCTCCTCGTACCGCCCTTCACACCGAAACAACGCACAGATATGGCCCCCCCCCATCGCCTCCCCCACAGGGCCTTCACACACCCAATCATAGAGCAGGGACGCGCCCCCCCTGCCCACTATGTATTAAGTCTTTTTCTCATGTTGAATTGAAAGCAATTAGCGCACGTTGTGTGTGTGTAGTGTCTTATGCATCAATTTAAGATTTTCGTGGGTGTATCAAATGGATGTTAAAAAGTGCTTTTCTCTAGGGAAAGATTGAAGAAGAGGTATATGTATGTCAAAAACCACCAGGATATGAGATCCAGACTTTCCTGATAGGTATACACGGTTGAAAAAGCACTGTAATGGACCTACACAAGCTCCTAGAGCTGGTTTGAAAACCTTGTCAACATATTTGTTGGACAATGAGTTTTAAAGAGGAAAAATTGACAAAACCTTATTCATCAAAAGGTACAAAGGTGATATTTTGTTGGTCCAAGTGTATGTGGATGATATCATCTTTGGTTCAACAAAGAAAGAGCTATGCAATGCATTTGATAATGTTTTTCAGAAGTTGATGCTATGAGAAATTTAAGAATAGTTTTATGGGTGAACTCACATTCTTCTTAGGACTGCAAGTAAAGCAGAAGAAGGATGGGATTTTTATCAGTCAAGATAAGTATGTGACTCAGATTTTGAAGAAATTTGATTTTACTGATGTCAAGACTGCAAACACACCTATGGAAACTCAAAAGCTTTTGCTCAAGGATGAAGATGGTGAAGAAGTGGATGTTAATTTATACAGATCAATGATTAGTTCATTGATGTATCTTACTTCTTCAAGACCTGATATTATGTTTGCAGTGTGTGCCTGTGCAAGATACCAAGTCAACCCAAAGGTTTCACATCTTCATGCTGTAAAAAGGATCTTTAGGTACTTAAAAGGTCAACTAAAATTGGGTCTTTGGTATCTGAAAGATTCACCTTTTGATTTGGTAGCATACACTGATAGTGATTATACTGGAGCAAGCTTGGATAGGAAGTCTACAACAGGAGGTTATCAATTTCTTGGAAGTAGATTAATATCATGGCAATGCAAGAAACAGACTGTGGTTGCAAATTCCACAATAGAAGCTGAATATGTGGCTGCTTTAAGTTGTTGTGGACAAGTGCTTTGGATTCATAATCAATTACTTGATTATGGGTACAATTTCTTGCATACCAAAATCTTTATTGATAATAACAGTACTATTTGCATAATTAAAAATCCTGTTTTTCATTCAAAAAGAAAGCATATAGAGATTAGACATCAGTTTATTAGGGATTACAATGAAAATAAGTTGATTCATATGGTTAAAATCCATACTGACAAGAATGTTGCAGATTTACTTACAAAAGCTTTTGATGTAAGTAGGTTTCAATATTTGATTGCTAGTATTGGAATTCTAAATCCTTAAAATCTTTTATCTCTTTATGTTTTTGTAGAGTTTTTTTATAAATTAATACTTTTATTCATGTCATTAAAAGTTTTTGCTGTTAAGTATAATTAGTGCTGCTAGTTATACTTAATACTGCTAAGTTAATGCTGTTAGTTATACTTAATACTGCTGGTATAATTAACATTGTAAAAATTGTGAGAAAAAGAATTAAGAGAGTTGGTGAGAATAAAAACAGAAAGAGAGATGTGTAAAAACAGAAAGAGTGATTTGGTAAGTAAAGGAATTAAGAGAATTTATGAGTTGAAAAGCAAAAAGAGAGTTGAATATATTAAAAACAGAGAGTGTTTGGACTGGAATTGGAGTTAATGCTGGTAACTCAAGTTAATGCTGCTAGGCATAACTTACTACTATTGTTGAACGATAATGCTGCAAGGCATAACTTACTACTGCTGTTAAAAGTTAATGCTGTTAGGCATAACTTACTACTGCTGTTGAAATTTATTGCTGCTAGGCATAAATTAATTACTGCTATTGAAAGTTAATGCTGCTAGGCATAACTTTCAACTGCTGGTGAACGTTAATGATGTTGAGGGTATTTTCATAAATACTTCGATTAAGGGTTTCATTCACTCATTTAATCGATTTCATTCAATAATATACTCTCTAATCACAACCCTAACTCAATTTCATCATTCATCATCAAAACCCAACACAATGACGACCCTACAGTTTACTGATACTCATAATTTGGTCGCGTTTTTGTCTAAACCCGCTGAAAGTGAAGGGTTTGAGCAAATTGTTGATTTTCTGAATAAACCCTATAAGATATGCACTAACGATCAATCCCACTATCTATACTTCGTGCATTAAACGATTCTAGGCTAATGTCAAGGTGAAAATTGTCAATGGGGAAGTACAGCTACAAGCCCTAGTGGATAGGAAGAAGATAATCGTTACTGAAGCATCCGTTAGACGTGACCTTCAACTGAATGATGAGGAAGGTACGGATTTCTTGCCAAATGGGGTATGAAAAACTTTTAGAGAATTCTACATTCTATAAGGCATTCTTTTCTCCTCAATGGAAATTCCTTATTCATGCCATTTTGCAATGCCTAAGTGCTAAGACTACTGCATGGAATGAATTTAGTAGCACTATGGCTTCTGCAATTATCTGGTAGCATTATGGCATCTGCATAATTATCTGTTTAGCTACAAACCAGAAGTTTAACTTTTCAAAATACATTTTTGAAAGTATGGTGAAGAACTTGGATAATGTGGGCAAATTTTTGATGTATCCAAGGTTTATACAAGTCTTTTTGGATAAACAACTTAAAGGGATGCCTACTCATAACAGGATATATATTGTACCCTCTCACACTAAGAAGATATTTAGGAATATGATAAGGGCAGGGAAGGTTTTTTCTAGAAGGGAAACACCATTATTCCAAACAATGGTGGTACAAGATCAAGCAGAAATGGGTGAAGGTTTAGCAAATCCCACTGATCCCCATCACACACCCACTTTTATTCAACCATTAATATCTCAACCTCAAAAGAAACAAAAACTAGGAAGCCAAAGAGAAAGGACACTCAGATACCTCAGTCTAGTGGTCCTACTAAACATGTAGCAGATGAGGCTGTCTATAAGGAGTTGGATGATAGTTTGGTGAGGGCTGCCACTACTGCTTCTAGCTTAGAAGCAAAGCAGGACAGTGGTAACATAACTAAGACCCGATCCAAGGCAACACCTAATAAATCTAGTTCCCTAGGAACTACTTTAGGTGGTGGTCCCAGGCGCCAAAAAACCATAGGGGATACTATTGTTCAAACTAGGTTTGAGAATGTATCTAAACATTCTAATGATCTACTGCTCGCAAGAGGTAACACACTTCAAAGTGGTGAGGATAGTCTGAAACTTATTGAATTGATGGAATTATGTACTAATTTACAAACAAGAGTTCTTGATTTGGAAAAGACAAAGACCACACAAGCTGAAGAGATTGTTAGTTTAAAGAAGAGGATCAAGAAGCTTGAACAGAAAAAGAGGCCAAGAACTCATGGGCTTAAAAGGTTATACAAAGTTGGTCTTACAGCTAGGGTAGAATCCTCAAGAGATAAAGAAAGTTTGGGTGAGGATGCATCCAAACAGGTGAGGATAAATGCTAATGATGCTGATGAAGACATTGTGACACCCCGCCAAGGCGGAAACGCGAGGCGTAAACAAGAATGGATATCATCACAACACATGGTGTCTATATAGAGAATACTAAAATGAAAACTAAAGTGAAGCAAAGACACAAAGTGTCATAACAATACCCAAAACCTAACGGTGTCTTTATTAAGGAGAAAGAGGCATCGTCAATAAATGACATGCAAAACATAATCCAAACAATTCATGCAAACGCATTTATTCAAACAGAAAGCATAAATAAACTCCAAGTATCCTACAGTCTCTTCTAGCCACTTCGCTCTATCTTAGCACCATTAAGCTCACCTGAAAATGACGCTTAAAATGTCAACATAAAGTTGAGCAAGAATCATAGGTTTGCGACATACAACAATATCCAAAATAAACTTTCAATTAGCTGCTGCAATTACCAAAATAATTCATGACAACAAAAGAAAAAAAAGCCTGCTAAATTTGATGAAGAAGAAAGACTTGCAAGAGAGAAAGCTAAAAAAGAAAAAAGAAGCCAATATTGCCATGATTGAAACATGGGATGATATTTAAGCAAAGATTGATGATGATCATCAATTGGCTGAAAGATTGCAAGCACAAGAACAAGAAGAGTTATTTGTTGAAGAAAAGGCTATATTATTTCAACAACTCTTAGAGAAAAGAAGAAAGCATTTTGCAGCTAAAAGAGCAGAATAGAAAAGAAACAAACCACCAACAAAAGATCAACAAAGAAAGATAACGTGTACTTACCTAAAGAACATGGAAGGATACAAGCACATGATTTAAAGCAAAAGGGTTGATTTATTCAAGGAGATGTTTGACAAAAGCATTCAAGGTAAATACATTTGAAGACTTTAGAACAGAGTTGGTGGGAGCAAAGAAAAGAGAGCAGGAATTGAGCTAAGACAAGAGATTATAAAGAAGCAAAAGGTGGAAGATGATAAAGAAATAGTAGAGATTAAAAAGTTAATGGAAATCATTCTAGATGAAGAAGAGGTAATAATTGATGCTATTCCTTTGGCTGTTAAGTCTCCAAGTATTGTTGACTGGAAGATTTCATAAGACAAGGAAATAGCATTATTAAAAATAATAAGAGCTGATGGAAAGTCTCAAATGTACATGATCTTTAGACACATGCTTAAAAGTTTTGACAGGGAAGATTTGGAAACTTTATACAAGTTGGTAAAAGCTAAATATGGGTCAACAAGACCAGTGGAAGACATGGATTTGGTATTATGGAATGATTGGAAAGAACAAAATTTTGAACCACATGTAGAAGATAATATATGAAGGAATCAACAAGACTACAAAGTGTTGAGTTGGAAGTTGTATAACTCTTGTGGAGTACATTTCTTGAGGATGCAGCATATGCAGATTTATATGTTGGTAGAGAAGAAGTATCCTCTTACACTATCTACACTTTAATGATGTTGGAAAAGAAGCTTATGACTGGTTATGAAAGTGAAATGGCTTAACAGCTTCTTAAATTCATCGTGAAACACTTAAGAATAAAAGATGTGATTGGAAGCAATCTCCTGGTGTTGATGAAGTCTTTAAATGAACAAACTTGATGTGATTTTGAAGAATAATATCTGTTAGGGGAGGATTGATTAGGATTAAAAGTCTTCCTTGATGCTGTTTGAATTACAGTTGCTTATATTTTTATTAATGGCATCCCAGATGGATGTTAGTACTGCTAGTGATGAAGTTTAGTGGCATGCTCAAGAACGCAAAGAAAGATATACAAAGTAGTGTACTAATTGCTGGTACAAAAGTTAATGCTGCTAGTGAAAGTTACTATTGCTGATACAAAAGTTAATACTGCTGAAGAGTTACATTTGCTCAAGAAAATATTCTAAGTAGTTAGTACTGCTAGTATTAAGTTAGTACTGCTAGTGTAAGTTAGTATTGTTTGTTAGTACTGCTTACTTGAAATGAATAGTTATTTATAGAAAAGGATTTTATAAACTTAGGAAAAGTATTTGAAGCCGAGTAAGGACTCCTTGGTGGTAAACAGTGAGGTCCTAGGCCATAGATTTTTTATACGTACCATAAATCAATCTTAATCGTTGGTATGTATTAATAACATACTTTGACCCACTAAAAACGGACTTAAATGACCAAAAACGTACCAAAAATACATTGTATTTGTATGTTTTGCATTTGTATTGTGCAGGTAACGGATATCTAAGAAAAAGACAAAATCAAAGCCAAAATGACAAAACCAAGCACGAGAACGGAAAGATAGAGAGAAGTCAAAAAGACAAAGTCAAGGTCAACAAAAAAGTCAAATTCAAAGTCAACATCTAGAAGTGGCATTGGTAAAAGCATCGAAAACCAAACCCGAAAAACCTAAATTGTCCAAAAGTGGAGTCCTACCACCGTACCCTAAAAGTGGGCCCACCCGTACCCACCTAGAGGGCCCGGGTCATCCCACTTATACACTTATACTTTATAAACCTTAATCCTTACCAAAAAGCCCAAGCCCCTTTTCTTAAAACATCGGCCCAACAACAAGCCCATCACACCCCTTTATAACAAGCCTGTTAACATACCGTTACCCCAATAACTTTTATAGCCGTTAGTCCCTCTAAGGACTAACGTGCAAACCATTTCACCCCTCAAGGACCAAATGTTT
Organism: Tanacetum coccineum; assembly: GCA_026074375.1. Lineage (NCBI taxonomy): Eukaryota > Viridiplantae > Streptophyta > Magnoliopsida > Asterales > Asteraceae > Tanacetum > Tanacetum coccineum. Next base: position 13,695 of record BQNB010100897.1, on the reverse strand, counting down.
CACCACTCAAGGACGTTGGATGCAATGCACTTATACACACTTAGGGACTAAAATTGCCAATCCACCAAACATCTCCCTTGCAAATCAAACTACTGTTCATCTTCTTCACTACCCGCCAAAATACACCAAGACACTGTTCCCCTTTCTTCTCCTCCTTGTCGACTCTCACCATATCCCTCCTCAAAAAAACATGGCTTATTGCCACCTAGGCAATCCTAGCTTTCTATCGTCAGGAATGAGGACAAGAGATCAATGGCTAAGATGATATGACTTGGACACTACTAAATTTCAATGGCCAAGATGAGTCTTTGAAGGCTCTCACACAACAAACACACCTGCAAGAGCTCTCACAAAGAAAGCACAAGTCCTAGAATCTTCTTTTGCTTAGTATAAATAGGCTCATTTGTAAGCCTTTTGTGGCAGTCAGTTTTTCTTAGTTTTTTTCACCTAGTTGGTAATTATTAGCTTATTTTAGTGTAACTTTTTAATATGTGTAATGTTTTCTTTATGAATTAATGAAATTTAAAGTTTTAGCTTAAAAAACTGTTTTAACTTATTGTGGTTTTTAAAAGCTATCAAGAATCTTGCATAAGCCTTTTAAAAGATCTTATTTAAGCATATTGTTAAATCTGTTTTCATTTAAATATAGAGTACTTAAGAAAATTTACAAAATACCAAAAAAAAGAAATCACACCAAAAAAAACACCACAACTTATTTGGATGATAAGCCAGATTTAGGATGGGTTTAAGGACAATACTAGCTATCATTTTGACAAGCTAAGCTTTGTATATTAGCTAATTTAATAAGCTTTGTTTGCTCCTATTTTAGCAATGTGGCCTATTGAGTCTTATAATTCAAAATTTTTGCATTCTTACTGTAGCATTGCTTATCATTGCTTATCTGCTTATATTTGCTTATTTATGTTTTGCTTATGATGTTTTAATGCTTAATTATGCATTGTTATTAAAGTTTTAGAGATCATTTGTTTAAGATTTCTTATAAACTGTCTTAAATTAGCTTATTAAATTTGCATAATCTGTTTAACTTAATTAAGTGCTTATTAGTTATATAAAATATGCTTAATGATTGTTTAAATGCTTGTTAAGATATCTGGTCTTACGGGGTTTAGTTTTTATAAAAAATTTAATTTTTCAAGTAGAATAGGCATTTTTATAAAGTTTGTAAATGGGTGTTTGGTTTACTCAGTTTTAATGGGTCAAAATGGGTCAAATGACTATCTTGTGCACTTGAGTCAATATAGTTTTAGCTTAAAATTAGTCCAGAAAAATAAGTTTGTTAAAGTTTTTAAGTATTAATCTCATTGGTTAATGTTTTAAGAGTTTGTGGTTTGAAACTTTGAGGTTTAATCTTATTTGCTTATTTGATTGTGATCTTGCTTATTGTTGTTTTGTAATGTTTTTGTGTTTGTGCAAGAGTTAAAATAGGTTAGATACAAAAGACAATAGCCTGCATTTGTTGGTTTGCATTTTTGCCATTTGTTAAAAATTGCAAGTGTTTAAATTTTTTTGAGAAATTGCTTTTTCAATTGCTTAGTGTGGCTTATTTCCTAATTTCAAACTCCCTCTTTTGATTGTTTGGATAATAGACCTTTGGAGGTCAAATCTCAATCTGTTTATGTAGGTATATAAGTCATAATGTTCCCCTGTTGATTTCTTAATTTTAAGCTCAAAAGTGGTGTTTTGTTAAGATTGCAAAAGTTTGCAAAAATTAGTCTAAGTGTTGAATCTGTGTGAGATAGCTTTTTCATGAAGCTATTTAAGTGCTTAATTTGCTGATTTTAGTAGCTTGTTGGACAATCTTTTCAGTGGTTTAAGCCACTTAGCCATAAGGATCCCTTAACTAGCTTAATATTAAGCTAGAAAAGTGTCCCTAGGGCTGTTTGGCTAACGGTTTTGGCCAAAGTGCTTATTGGCATTTTAAAGTTTTCCTGCTTATTTTCCTGTGCTTATTTTGTTCATATGTGCTTATTAGGGATAGGACTTTATATCTTTTAGCTTATTTGTCTCTTAGTTTGCTTATTTGTGCCTAAAAAAAAGAAGTTTAGCCCTTTTAGTCTTAATAAGCTATCTGTCACCTTTAGAGCTTATTTCTGAGCATAATTTTAAGTTTTAAAAATTTTTGTTTTCACAAAAGTTGTTGGTTTACAGCTTATTTATAGGCTGTGTAAAAAAGTTTTTAAAAAATGCAAAAAGGGATGGTGGAAGTCCAAGGTGAGCAAGGCTCGAACCTTAGACCTCAACACCCTCAACCTTTCACACCACACACTCGTAACCATTAGCACCAGATAGGGCCATCTGTTAGACTTTGCAAAATCAAATACTTAACACCTTTTTTATTCCCTTTACTTATTTATACTTCGTGGCTTATTCCAACTTATTTTGAGCTTATTTGGTAAGCTGGCTTATCCAGCTTATTTTTCCTGCCTTCTTCATTACAATTAGGACTTTTGTGAAATTTTTCATAATTTTTCAAACTTATTTGTTATTTTTTATCCTTTTTCGTGGTTTAAAAGTTTAAAAAGTCATTTCAAAATAGCAAATTAAGTCAGAAAAATACAAAAAATAGTTTTTTGTTTTAGAATTAATATTTTGATGTTTACAAAGTTTAAAAACATTTTCATCATTTTTAGATTTTAAATTTCATTTTTAGCTTTTTAATTTAAGTTTAGAAATTAGTTTTAAGTTATATAAAGTAGTTAAAAATAGTTTTCTTAGTTTTTATCATATTCTAGACTTTTCTAAAGTAGAAAATCATTTTTTAAGATTTTTAGATATTAATTTGTCATTTTCTAGGATTTTAAATAGATTAAATAGGTTTTTAATTCATAGAAAATTACTAAAAAGTCAAAAAAATATAATTCTTTTTTAGAAAATTTTCTTTTATCATTTTAGAGGTTTAGAAAATAAGTTTGCATTTTTAGGGTTAATTTTGATTTAGTTGATAATTTAGACGCGTTTTAGGATTCCCGTTATTTGATTTCTTTGTTTATTGCCTTATTTGTTAGTATTAGCATGCCTTTTTTGTCTTTCCCGTAGAATTAGAAATCAAATCCAATCAAATCTTGTTCCATTCAAACATCAAATATCAAACCGACTTTCGACTCTCAAATTTGCACTCCTCGTCGGGAAAACGACCCGGGAATATCATATACTACTCGGATTTCATTGATTTTCTTTCTTTGAACCTTTTCAAGGGTCACTTGATTTGGTTTGGTTAATATAAGTAATATATAGATTATTATTATTTATATATATACCTAAAGCAAGAAGTCAATTTTTGGCGCCGTTGCCGGGGAGGAGTGTAAGACGATTGTCGTTGCGTTTGACAATTAGTGCTTTGAAGATCCTTCCGTGTGAAGTTATTTTGCTTATTTTCTTATAAAAATAAAAAAAATACAAAAAGATTTTCTTTTTTCTTTTTTATTATATATATAAGACAAGAAAAATCAAAAATATAAAAAAATTGTCCTTATATATAAATAAAATGAATCAATCATATAATACTCTCAACTTTGAGTATTATCATTAATAAGTTCCCGAACCAAAGATCAAAAACTTGCCTTTTGTGTCACTTGCGAGGTACGGCTCACCTTTGAAAGTTAAACAAACTATAAGAGGGGTATAAGGAGGGTTGTTCCGAGGAACTACGACCCTAAAGGAGAAGGTTTTTAATAGCTTCGCGCTTTCCTACTCCTCCGCTCCTTTGTACGTTTTTCTTTTAGAGAGCTACCGTGAAGCTTGTTGATTATTAGGTTTAAGTTGTCTTATCTCATTGTCCGTTATTAAAATAAATTGTGAATCAATTGTTAAAAAAAAAAGGGATGCTAATCCTAATAGATATATCTACAACACTCGCATTTACAACACATAATTAACAGTTCATAACAATGGGCAAAGTGGGCTATTGGTACTTAGACTAATCCGTAAACATTTAAAAGTAATAGTGTCGAAAGTAAAAACATAGCATGCATCTCACCCTAAGATTTAGTAAAAGTATTCGTAAAACAAGTAAAAGTTGGGGCTATGAAACTCACCTTTTGCAAGAGGTGAATCAGGAATAATCGGCAAATAGAAGAATGACTATGAATGTTCTAGCGCAACCTAGTTGAGATATGTTGTGTCTTAGATACAAGAAATCAAAATGAAATAATGCACATGCGAATTTTATAGAGTTCTCATCACCCGAACACGTTTGCGTTTTAGTTAAGTAAGTCAAAACGTGAACTCGTAAAAGTTATTCAGTTTTATTAAGTTTCGACGCTACAACAAAAGTCACATTTTACCAATCTTAAGAAATCCCACACATTATCCATTTTCTATATATATTTATGTTCAATTTATATTTCGCCTAAACACGCTAAGTATCTTACCAAAGTCTAGTTACCAATTTTATCCGTCATTAATTCATTACTATTATATTTTACGTCACTAACTTTAATAAATCCTATCTCGCTTATTAATAATACTTTTAGACAGTTTTCGACGCACACATAAAATATATAAGTGATACTATAATATTTGTAATGGATTTTATAGCTCGTTCGGACTCAAAAACACCCAAAAACCTCATTTTTAGTTTCAAACAGTTCACTTTTATTAGTCGAGTTTATGTAGAAAATTTATAAAATTTCCAGATTTTAGTCAGTTTTTACAAGGGCGTAACTCCTTCGTTACAAAAATTCATGGGATGGTCAAAAGCTATGTTTCAAGGAAAAATCACGTTCTACAAGTTTTATTTTATAAGTGTTACCCGACTCGGACTCGAAATGGGTCAAAAACACGAAAATGTAAACTGGACATATTGTGTCGAAAACAGTTTTGAGATAGAAAAGTTACTAGTTTTTACGCAACTTCATTTGGTCATAACTTACTCGTTTTAAGTCCGTTTTTAGCGGTCTTTACATCCACGCGTTCGTATTTAAGTGTACTAATATATTTTTAAACTCTCGATTTTTTAAAGTGTTTTTAACAACTCATTTTATTTAATACAAATTTCGGACATCAAGTATTTATATCATAACTACACTATATTTTTAGCCGCAAACATCATAACTTCAATACTAGCCTAAATCCCTTCCATCGATTGTTACCAAAGTTCAAACAACTCCAAGACAACCTAATCCCTTCCACCGGTTGTTATAATATCATCAAGAACCACTTTTAACACTCTTTATCACATTTTTAGCCTAAAAGTACAACAATATTAAGAAAAATTCAAAAACACAAATAAGTTGTACAACCCTTTTTATTTTTGTTAGGTACTTGTAAAAATCATTTACACAAACATGGGTGATGATGTTTTTGAAGAACAAGAGATGTGTATATGGATGAAAGTGTATGAAATATTTAAGAAGAAAAGAAGGATGAGAATAGCTTACAAAAGTGTAGAAAAAGGATTGATTTTAACCCGGAATGATCTTGAATATAACCCAAATATAATCTTGAATAACCCAAAAACAATCACCAATAAACCACTAGGAACACAATAACCAATATTTGAGAACAAGGAAAACAAACACAAAGTGTGTGTGTGTGTGTGTGTGTTTGTGTATTTAGTCGAACAAGAAAGAAAGGAGAAAAGAAGAGAATTTTTATCTAGCGTGTGTGAAGAATGAAAGAATAATGAAGTGAATGAATGATGAATGTGGACATATATTCTACACAATGAAATGGAATCCCATGTGATGTGCGGTTCAAGTTTGTTAAGAGACAAAATGGTTAGAGCAAAATGGGGCTAGGACATGTACCGTTATAGGACAAGCTAGCAAAAACCATGGTAAGTGTGTGTGTGCTTGGTGGCGGACAAACAAGGCAAAGGGGGACCAAAATCATCTCAAAAATTGAAATTTGATATCAAGGAAGGATCTAGAATTATTTAGGACATACATGCATAAGTAAAAGTCTAGTAACATTTACGTAACTCGCAAAAATTAAAACACACAACGTCTAAAATATATAAAATAAAATATAACAAAAATATGTCCGTTAAACTGTAATGTGTTAGTCGTAAAGAGACTACATTTATTCAAAATCCGGAACGCGTCCATTGATGCTTTTCGGTTATACGCGGGATAACTTCCCGGTTTCACGTAATTTAAATCACACAAACGTAAAAATAAAAAATAGTATGAAAATCGCAAAAATAAAAATCTAAAAGTTGCTGGTTGTCATAGATATCGTGAAAAGCAGAGCACCAACATACATTAGTTCTTTTTAAACAATGTGTGGAAATCGTAGAGGGGGGTGAATACGTTTCCATTAAAAATCTTAAAATGTTTCGTATCAATTTACCGATTAAGCGTGATACAATATGATGAGTGTTCATACGAGTTATATACACATATTAATACATCGATTTACAACAATACAAACCAACACACACTATTCACATTTATTCAAGGACATAATTAAATATATAATCAACAATCACACAAGTTGCATAGTATAAAATAAAAAGCGATAATATGCGAGTATTAAATGTATAAAGAGATAAGTGAAAGGAAATGCAAAACGGAACGTATGATTTATAGTGGTTCGGTTCACGATAGCACCCTCTTCGCCTACTACACTTCTCGAGTACACAACTCGAGAGTTACTTCACTAGTCAACAAGCTCCCTTAAGGCGGTGGAGAAACCGTACACACGTTGCCTAAAAGATTTACGACACAAGCTAAATGTCGAGTTTATAAATCTTAGCTAGAACCAATCTATACAACCACGACTTCATGATTTGTTCATGACTTCACAACTTCACGACTTCTTCAACAACTTACAACTTCTTCATAACTTAAAATTCGTCACAAGCTTACAACTTCATTCCACAACTACTTATATCAACAACATCTTTAACACACTTGGTATGATCTCCACAGATCTAACTTTATACACCATGATCACCATATCAAGCAATTACACAAGTTTGGAATACATTCTCGATCTATGCATTGTGAATGTAAGACATGTTACGAATGCCCTAACTAGCCTACATAACTTCGTATCTTGATGATAACGAGAGTTCTTCTCTTGCACTTGAATGAATGGATGATTGGATCACATTTTAAACATACTTATAATAAGTTAAGTAATCAAAGAAAAGGGTTTGAAATGAGGTTTTAGATCTGAGAAAACTATGTGCAAAGAGGTAAGAAAATCTGTGGAAATAGTCCACTATTTATAGGAAAAAATATTTATTTTTTATTTGGCCGGTCCCCTTAATTATACAAAGATGGTCCCCTTAATTATGGTTGGTCCCCTTAATTAATTAAAGGGACCGCCCATTTTTCAAATGCTTCGATTTTGTCCTTTTGTGGGGAAGGTTTTTCTGGAACTTTCTAGCCGTTTTTGGGTAGAAAATTTGAATTCAAAATATTTATTTTGAATAAAACATTTCTTATAAATACAAAAATGTTTTGTATATGTTTTAAAAATGTTTGTCCCATTTTATAAAAATGTAAGGTTTGAAAAAATAAAAAATGTATTTGATCATTCAACAAATTAAAGTTTGTTTGTTTATACCTTTAGTGATTTACGTCGGGTGCGAACTTAAATTTGTTGTTGAAGAAAACATGAGACGTCGAAAGATGTTGACGTATGAATTGATGATTTGTGATTACGAGTAACTTATGCACTTTACGTTATGTTTTATAAGTTACATGTTTTTCATCACCAAAACATGAAGAAAATGTATAGATTAAATATCGTAATGTAATATTTCTACCAACAGAATCAATATCTTTTGATGACAATTTCTAAGCTCAAAGTTAAGTTAATATCTGTTGAAAAGGGGAAGAATGTAGACACTAAGTTTGATAGATTTTCGGTCTTAAGAAAACTTATCTGTGTAAGACCGATGAATAAAAACAAAGATTTAAAGTCTAAGATTGTTCTTAAGATTAAGGTCAGAAAAGATTTGTCAAAACCAGTTACTTCATGTTCTTTACTTAAGATTGAGCAAGTCAAAAGTAACACAAATGTCATTGCAAGAGGAATGTATCGAGTAGTAAAAACAGGAACACAAATTCCAATTGCTAAACCTAACATGCTTTCTTCTAATTCCACAAGAGTAGAGAGTTCTAGTAGTATTAGCAGACCAGAGTCTAAGAGTACTAATTTGAAGAAAAGTGTCTTTCTGAACACTAAGTCTAAGAGCACTTCTAAGGAATTTAAGAAACATCAAAATAGTGGTAGTTTTGTTTCCAATAAGAGTGATGCATCAAACTCGAATGTTTCAACACCAAAAGCGAATGTATTAAATGCAAAAGTTGTGAATAATGGTTCGAATGTTGTATGTGTTTCTTGTGGAAAAAATGTTTTTATGATATCTCATGATAAATGTGTTGCTCGATATGCTTTGTCTATGAATTCTAAAGTAAAAAGAGCCTTGTTTACTTCCTATGTAGCGGCAAAATCTAGTAGTTTAGGAGCTACTCTCGTAGTTATGAAATATAGGTTTAGTTTTGCTACCCCCTCCCCCATGCAAAAATAAGGTCTTTAGTGATTCACCACTAACTCCAGAATCTAGACAACATAGGGCACTTAACACTTACATGAAAACCAAAATAGAAACAAGTCAGATGTGGCAGAAAAGGTTTAAACACCAACTAAATTTCAATTGGTCACCTAAGAGCAAACTGCACAAACCACTTTGAGTGTTACTAAGAGTAGTGCCGTAACTTACTCTAAGACACATGTTACCACTCAAAAATGGGTAGCCAAAACTGTCCACTCTTCCATCTATGTTTTCCTCATGTAGTGCAGGTGATCCAGCTTGTCCTTTGGATTGTTAATAGCGGGTGCTCGAAGCATATGACTGGCAATCTTAAACTGCTGAGAAATTTCGTAGAGAAATTCATAGGAACAATCCGCTTCCAGAATGACCATTTGCAACAATCACATGATACGGAGATTATGTTCAGGGAAACCTCATGATATGTCACGTCTACTATGTTGAGGGCCTTAGACACAACCTTTTCTCGGTTGGACAATTTTGCGATGGGGATCTTGAAGTAGCCTTTCGATCTAACACATGTTATGTTCGAAATTTGGAGGGTTAAGATTTACTAACTAGTTCTCGTGATTCAAATTTCTACACAATCTCCATTTCTGACATGGCAGCTTCATCTCCCGTCTACTTAATGTCCAAATCTACATCAACAAAATCATGGTTATGGCACCGTCGACTCTCATCTGAACTTCAGTATCATTAACCATCTTAGTAAAAAAGACTTAGTTGATGGACTTCCAAAGTTTAAGTACGACAAAGACCATTTGTATCCCGCTTGTGAGCAAGGAAAGAGCAAGAAAGTCATTCTCAAACCTAAATTGGTTCCAAGTACTCATTCTAAACTAGAGATGATTCACATGGATTTGTGGGGACCAATAAGGGTAGAAATCTTTAATGGCAAGAGGTATATTATAGTAATTGTCAATGATTACTCCCGTTACACATAGGTGTATTTTCTTCGTACAAAGGACGATGCTTCAGAAATGATCATCAAGTTCATTACTCAAATTCAACGGAATATGCTAGTTTAAATTTAGAAGGTTTGGTTTGATAATGGCACATAATTCAAAAACGAAAAACTAAAGTCTCATTATGAAAAGCTTGGCATTATGCATTAAACTTTAATCGCTAGAACGACTCAGCAAAATGGTTTGTTCAATAAAGAAATCAAACTCTTGTCGAGGCTGCACGTACAATGCTCATCTTTTCAAAAGCACCAGAATTTCTATGGGCTAAAGCTATTTCCACTGCTTGCTTTATGAAAAATTGGTCTTTAGTGCATACTCGCTATAACAAGACTCTATATTAGCTTATAAAGAACAAAAAACCCAACGTTCAGTACTTTCATGTGTTTGAATCGTTATGCTATCCAACAAATGATCATGATGATCTTGGGAAGATGAAATCAAAGGCGGACATTGGCATCTTTATCGGTTATTCTGAATCATCAAGAGGGTTTTGAATCTACAACCGCAGAACAAAAAAAATTATGGAAATCATTCATGTAAAGTTTGATGAGCTTACGGCTATGGCTTATGAATGGAAAAATTCAGGACCCGGTCAAAACTGCTTGAATTTTCAAGATTCATCAAAAGACTAAACTGAAACACCGTCAAAAGAAGACTTACATAATTTGTTTGGTCTACTTTAAAAGGAATACTATAAGACGAGAACTCCTGAAGTGTCTACTAATTTCACTGCAACTACTCTCAATAATGAAGACAATCCTTTATCATCGTAAATCATCATTAAAGACAATGAAGCTCCTCAAATAGTATCATCATCTAAAGAACCAATTGTTGATGAACCAACAACTCCTATCTCGGATGATATTACTGATGAATCGATTCAAGAAGACATTGCATAACTTGTTGGAAACACTTTCATTAATCCTTTTTGCTCTCCTGTGTTGGAAGAAGCCGAGTCATCTTCAATAAAGGATCCACCGAATATGCATGAGTTCTACCAACAACATCGCTCAACTAATCAATATACATCAATGTCCACTACGAAATCTGAGTATATATCCTTGTCTGCATGTTATGCTCATGTCATTTGGATGAGAACGCAACTGCTAGATTATGGATTTTGTTACAACAAGATTCCAATGTACCACGATTCAAAGAGTGCTATTACTATTTCATGCAATCCGATACAACATTCATGTAAAAAAACATATCAACATCCGTTACCATTTCATATAAGAGCATGTTGAACAAGGTATAATCAAACTATACTTTTTCAGGACAAAATACCAATTAGCTGATCTATTTACTAAATATCTTCCAAAGGAATGGTTTGAGTACTTAGTTCACAGAATTGGTATGAGATGTATGACTCCAACTAAGTTGGATCACCTGGAAAAGATATCTTCTTGATTGCAAGATCATACATCAAAAACATTTGTAAATACAATTCAAAAACAAAATTAAAAATGAAAATCTTAAAAATTTTCTTTTTATAAAATAAAATTGAAAAATGAAAAAGCCAAAAAAATATTTTCTTTTATATTCTTCAAAATACAAAACACAAAAACAAAAGTTAATGATGCAACTACATGTCTCCTCTGATCTCATAGTTTCATGATGCTATTTTTCATAATGTGTCTTTGAAAGCTTTCAATGCATCATGAACTGTGGGGGAGTTATTCATATAACAAAATTAATGGTCACCGGTAAAATGAAAAAGCCAAAATTATTTTCTTTTACTTTTCAAAATACAAAAACCTAAGTTATTGATGCAACCACATGTCTCCTCTGATTTCTCAGTTTCATGGTGCTATTTTTCATAATGTGTCTTTGAAAGCTTTCAATGCATCATGAAGTGAGAGGGAATTATTCATATAACAAAATGAATTGTCACCGGTAAAACATGTGTTTGTAAATATGTTCATTCACAAAAAGAGAAATAATTTTTCATATCATCATCTTTGAAAAATTACAAGTGTGTATAGAACTGCAAAAATAACTATCTCTTGAATGAATTTTATTCAAAAAGGAATAAATTCTACAATTAATATTTATTCGAGGGGGAGTTATAAATTTTTTCGTAAACATTATCTTTGGAAAATCACAAGTTTGAAAATAACTGTGAAAATAACTATTACTAGAATAAACTTTTATTCAAAAAGGAAGAAATTCTTGAATGAATACTTATTCGAGGGGGAGTTATAAATTTTTTCATACGTAAACGGAATTAACAAAGGTCAAAAATCTAACAAGGGATAACTGTGAAACTTGATCTAAATTCAAGGGGGAGTGTTGTTATTAAAGTTGGATGTCAAAAGAATAAAACAGAAAGTTAAGGGACTAAAATTGGCAAAAATGGAAAACAATTTCGAAAGTATAAAATGAATAGGACTATCCGAAAGTCTCATAACTTTAGGAAATCCTTAACGATCTTTCATAAATCCTCTCTTTGTTCTTAGCTTTCGGAAATTAAAATTCAATCCAAATCGATTTGCAAACGCGTAAACTCATCCAAAGTAAGCCTTCTAACATATTTTTTAAATCCTTTTATCTTTAATTAGCCTTAATCATTCGAAATAAGGATTTACTAAATTAGGGTTAGGGTTTCGTAAAAATTAAATCGATGTCAATTAGGGTTAGTTCATTGCAATTAGATTGGACAAAATGTTCCTTATGGATTAATCATGAATAAATGGAGATTAAACGATTACGATACGTAGATATGTTTGAGTCATGCATGTTCAGAAATACAATAGCTTGGGTTTTGTAAAGATTAGATAATGGGCTTTTAGGGTTTCCACCAGCAAATACAACACATGACCTGGTCACAAATCCCCAACAAAGTTCAATCAAAGAAAAAGCAAAGAAACTCATGGCAAAGGCAAAGCAAAACAAGCAAAAGTCTATCTTCAAGCAGGTAGTTGAGCAAAAGTTTAAAGAGTATGATCAAAAACTAAAAGCTCTTTCCTAAATCAATGTTCATGAAGCAATATAAGAGACTGTCCAAGCAAAACTTCTGACAGAAATGAAGAAGCAGCTGCCTACACATGTGCCTACAACCATTGCCAAGTTTATCAAGCCTTGTCTCAACAACACTATGCTAGAGGTGATGAAGAATAGTCAAATCAATCTTTACACCAAGCCATCACCAACAACCATTGATGATTTATCAGAGATAAACATGAAACTAAAGTTGTTGAACAAGATGTACAAGAGCAAATCTTTTGAATCTCATAACACTCATCACAAGCTTTATAATGTATTATATGAATCCATATGCCTTGATCAAGAAACTCTAGATGCCCAAGACATAGAGAAATCTTTAAAGAAAAGGTCGCATGATGATCATGATCCCCCTCAATAACCGTAAGGGGGAGAAAAGAAAGAAAAGTAGAAAGGATGTTGGTGAACCTTCTTTTAGATCTTTAAAGAAATACAAAGCTCCCATGGATTCTACTCAAAAAGACATTCATGTTGATCAACCCCAAGACCAAGAAGAAGAATGTATTAAGAAACTTCCTAATGCAGGATGGTTTACTAAGAAGTCAGGGTCAACAAAGGCTACTAAGAGAAAGACAAACTGGTTTGACATGATCTTAAAGTCTAACATTGATCAAAATGTAGACTGCATTCTTGGTCTCTTAACATTCGCAGTGGCTAAGAAGATTAAAGAAATCATCAAGAAGGATGAGCTAACCATAGCAGATCTGGAAGGTGTTGGACTCGAAATGTGGAAAAGACAATACAAGAATGATGTTGAGCTAGAATACCATGTTTAACGGTTGAAAGTGACAGTATTAGAGGAAGCTTAGTCGAATAATGGTCATTGTGATGTGTCCAAGCCTTGATCTTTTGAGCAACATATGTCAAAAAGTAAAAAACCTCACATCTGCTTCTACAATAGTGATTTCTACTACCTATTAAACCTTAGCACGGGAGAGAAGTACACCACATCTCTTACCAAGCATTTTGCTGCAAGGTATCACACTGAAGGTTAAGAAGACCTGATTCCAGATAGATGGAGTAAGAAGATTCATCTTTACCAAATTGATGCCCTGAACGGAATTCATCATTAAGAAGATGCAAGAAAAGATTTCTTTAAGGCAAAGATGGGTAATCGGTCATCAAATAAGGTCTACTCTAACAAAAGAATCATTTATGTTGTAAAAGTCGATGTGAAGAGGAAGTGGGGTTATGGCTTCT